>QJOA01000359.1:0-64974 GCA_004155915.1 Monosporascus sp. CRB-9-2
TTTCTTTCCGAAGGTGCCCATGTTAACCTTTAATAACGCACCTTTTCAAGCTTATTAATTCCTGACAACCATCGGCCTTAGGAGCAAATCGTCGATCACTACCTGGAAATACGTAAATTATATAAATTCTCGATACAGGAATTAATACGCTAATTAATACGTAAACCTGCCCCCTAACCAAGATATTTTTGCATTTTAACGTAAAATAAAAACGTCTTTCCTTAAACTGGCCGTACTTACCCGTAATCACCTTTATATTTAAATTACTGCCGTATTAATAAAACAAACGTAAAGTTAAGTTAAATTAATTTATTCGTATAACCGTTCCGAATTAATGTACTTTATATTCCGAATTAACCTTTTTATAATATCTTATCTACGAAATAAGCTAAAAAATCCATTACCTAATATTTAATACAATTATACCGAAAACGATAAGCTTACCTAAACTGCGGAACGTTAATAAAAAAAAATCGAAAAAATTTTCCATACGAAATTTTCGGAAAAATAAGGTTTAAACGTTACCTATCCCGCTTTTATTATCGGTAATATTAACAATTCCTAACCCGCTTTTTAAATTACTATACCTTAAGTCGATAATAAAACAATCCTAACTATAACCGGTTTTTTATTAAAGCAACAAGTTTATAATAAGATTACCGTATAACAAAAACCTAATTTATCGTTACCTTTAGCTAATTTAAGCGCCAAAAAGTAAACAAGAACTGGAAATATTATAACTAAATCGGCGAGAATACGGAAAAAGAAAACTTATAATAATTTTAAAAAGTTATTATAACCCGTTCGGAAACGTATATTAACAAAAAATAGGCGTAATATTAATTAATTTGTACATATTTAATAATAAAAACGGTAAATTTAATTTAAGATTTTTATAATATAATTAATTTTTAATATTTACGTACGTAAATTTATATTTTAAAAAAATAAAAAAAAATTTAAAAAAATAAAAAAAAAATTTTAAGAAAAATTTTCGTATTTTATTATAATTAATTAAATTATTTAATTTGAAATTTTTTTAAAAAAATGGAATAATTAAGTTATTAAATTTTTAAAAAAAAGTAAGTTTATTAAATTACCGTTATAGCTTTATTTTATAATATATTATAAATTATACATATACGTATTACAAATTATATATACAATATATTACAAAATTTTATATAATTATATTTTTTTATAACTACGTATTTTTAATTAATTTTAATTAATTAATTTCGGATTTTATATTACTTTCCGGATGCGATAAATAATTATATAATTATAATACGTACAAAAATTTGTAAGTTAATATTTATATTAATCCATATATTAATCCGTATACTAATTTATATATTAATCTTAATTTAAAGGTATTACGTAAATTTTTAACCGCTAAAGGCGTCGAAAATAAATACCCGGTTAAGGCCAAAAGCAAGGCCAAAAACAAGGCGAAAAATAAAGTTAAAAACAAAACTAAAAAAATCCCTGCGGAAATAACCGGCCAAATCAAAAAACCTAAACGATTTAGGCCTAATAATAAATACTTAATATTTTATTAATTAATTTTTATTAATTTTATTCCAGCCGTTATATTCAAAAAAATTAAGCGTTATCAAAAAATTATCGAAATATTTATTACAAAAGCCCCGTTTTAACGCCTTATACGTAAAATTATTTACGGTTTAAATTATACGAATTTTAAATTTTAACGATTAATATTTAACGTCCTTTAAAAAATAACCGAAGCCATTTTTGTAACGCTTTTTATTAATACGTTTCCTTTTCGATACGCGTATTAATTTACGTATTAATCGTTTATAATTACTAATTTATATTATATTTATAATAAACGGGTTACCTTAATAATAAAAGATATAAAATTAGTTTATAACGTAACCGGAATCATAAAACCGGTAAATACGTTTAACTTCCTCAAAAACGGTAATAAGATTTGCGGATTATATAAACCAAATCCGCCTTTTAAAAACCGTAGCCAAACCTAAAATAAGGTACAAAAAATAATATTAAAAAAGGTTTAAAGCTAGTAAGATAAATAATAACGCAAAAAATAAGTTAACAAATTAACCCGCCGCGCTTAATAACAAAAAGTTATTATTAACAAACAAAAAATTATCGATTAAAAACTAAATACCTTATTTAAACCTATCAATTTTAATAATAACATTAATTTAAAATTATTTAAATATCCGAATTTTAATTTTTAATTTATTATTAATTTTATATTCTAATTAAATATTATCGACTAATAAATTCAAAATAAGAATAAGTTGCTTACATAAAATTAATAAAAAAATTAATAATTTTTTTAATATAAAAAAAACGAATAACCTTTTAAAAAGTTTAATTTGGAATAAAAAATTATTCGGAATAAATAATTAATCCAAAAAATAAATTAGAACTTTTATAATTAAAATAAGTATACGGATTAATACGCGGATTAATACGTTAATTAATACGGTATTATATAAGCGGTTAATTTTTATAAGGTATAATAGTTAAACGTTTTAATTTAAAAATTAATACTTATAAAATATTTCATTAAATGTAAATTTAAATTAATAAATTTTTTAATTTTTATAAAGCTTAATTTAAATTATATTTATATAATAAACATTTAAATTTTAAATGGGTACCCGTAGGTAGTTACTTATTTGGCGCTTTGGGTACCCATGGATGGGTAGTCCGTAAATAATTTCATTTTACCTACCGACCCCTGCTAACCACCCATGAAAGTTTTTACCCACCCACGGGTACCCGCGGGTGGAAATTTTAGCGTGGGTGGGTGGGTAGTGCAAACCCTATGACTCAACGTCTGCTATAGCCATGGCTCAATGGAATAAACCATGCTGGTCCATCTGAACACACGGAGGACCTGCCTAGTGGACTGATACAGCTTTAGCTCAACCCATTCGACACGTTAAATAATGGCTCCGGCACAGGGCTCCTTTTAAAATATAGAGTCCACGATACTGTTCGACGCTTTATTAAATTGCAAAACTTATGCATTTGGCAGCTTCGAGGGACGAAAGATGAAGATCATAATCAACATCTTAGGGCAGAAGCCTATCACCGCTTCCTTCGTCTTCAGACATGTAAGTGCTTGGAGCCGAGGGCTGCCTGCCCCATGAGAACCGGAATGCCCACGAACTGAACCTTGGGAGATGGGTGTATCAACAGCACTGGCAGCGCAACGGCAAGTGCGAATAGGCACAATGATGTCATGTTTCCAGAGCACTTTCCTGGACGCCTGGGAAGTGAATACAGTACCCTCACAGCTGCTGGGCACAGCTAGACGCGTGCTCTGTGAACCAGAGATGCCTGCAAGCTTTGGAGGTGCTGATGTTCTGCTCAACTGTCCTTCACAGCAGGGATGCGGCCGGGACGTTATAGAGGGCGATGTTGAACATCTCTCACTTCACCGTGGACTGAGAAGTCCTTAGTTGACCTCAAGCCTTTGCGACGACCACAAGCTTATTATGCCAGCTTGGTGGCGGTCTTTGGATGGGCTAGGTTTGTTACCCTATTTAGGCAATCTCTGTCTCACTCGTGGTGGCCACAAGGCAGGAGAAAAGGGGGGTTTGGGAGAGGACAAGGTCCCGCTTTCCACTGCGTTCTCTGTCTCTCTTCAATCAATCTAGGACGTGGTCTAAAGCATTGTCCGCGGTCAGACAAGAGGCTTCTGGATTACGCGTGTCCAACCCTTGTTTGTTTCGACTCAAACTCGAAAGCCCACGCTGGTGCAAGACTCGGAACTCGACAATGAGGGCGTGGACAAGAGTCTTGCGCGCTGGTAAAATCTCAAGGGGGCCTTCAGTCTTGAGAATATACTTATAGGGACAGAAAGACAGAAATGCCTGGATTGTTGCTGTTTATTCTGCCCTATTTGGGCAGAAATTTCCCAAAGCCTTACCAGCTACCCTATAAACCAGGTGATGTCCTAACCATCCTGCAGTCGGAAAATTTTTGAAGGTGCTATTTGGATCCCTGGGGCAACGCCATGTACGTGCACTGTCTGCGCTTCTGAACTCGGGTTTTCTTCAACCCGGACCATATGGACTCAGCATCGATACTCGACTACTCTCAGAAACTTTCCATTCGCTACCCCTCGCAGGTCTTCCACAACTCCCAGACCCAAACATAGGACTACAGCTTCTGTCAATCGTACTCGGTATGTATGCCTGTTGATGTAGATAATAACCAGACATCTGACTGCCCAAAGGAACTATAGCCTGCCATGTCAAACTACCCGCAATATAACTGCCATACGCACCAGTTTAATGGGTTGATGTTTCCCCAACCTGAGCAGGCAACAGAACATCAGTCACAGGAGGATCTTGATCAGCCAATAGACCCTTGGCTTCTCAACCAAGATGGCTACGGAATGCCATTGGGTACTATGGAGGTCACAGCTGCGTCACCCTTTCAACAGCAAGATGTCTTCATCCCTCAGCCAATGATGCCTCAGCCCACTCCTGAGTCGATGATCCTTCGGCCCACTCCTGAATCGATGGTTCCTCCGCCCACTCCTCAATCGATGATCGCTTCGCCCAGTCCACTGCAGAGCGACATTAAATACGACTATGGAGTGCGCCACTATGGACTGGGCAACCAAGGATCCAGTGAGTCAACGCTGCCCGATAGGCCCCCAATCATGATCACGCGTCACGCGGGGCGAACCATTACTCACTCGGGCATTACTCTCAAGATGATGGCTGATATAAGTTGATAGTGCCCCAACCGGTACTGCAGCAACAAGCAGTTGAAATCGGCGACCCCCTTTGGACCTACGCTGTTGAGGTCTGGCCTCCTTGTGATTTTAGCAGATGTAAGTTGTCCTACACCTTTGATATTTTCCTTTTTGTAACACCCATTTTCATATGAAATATATTACATTGTCGAGGTGATGCTTGTATGGGGGCATACCGATGTGACTCTTCACTTCACATTGACTCGACAGACACGTGCAGCACATTTGTTTGCCTAATCTAAAATTGGACATGGGCACGCGGCATGAGCCGCATGTGAGATCTGGAGACCCACATATACTACAACCTCACTTTTCAGGCCGCTAACTGTCTCGGCCTTTGCAATATACAGTCGAGAATCAAGTGCTCCAGAATATTGTCGCAATCCAAGAAGCCTTCACTAAGAAAGGTATCGATTACGGTTTCTGTCTGGTAAACCCAGTCGGTGACCGGCAAGACCTTTGTCGGCGCTATACGCTCCCTCGCCGATACCGAGACAACGAGTGGGTTCGGCTCGACTTCCTCCAGGTGTTCAACGCGAACCGGCCCTATAACCTGTCGCTTCCAGCTTACCGATTTAAGATGAGTGTTGTCAGCAGCTACGAGCCTAAGGACTTCCATCTTAACTCCGATGCCTATCCAAATATCGCCACTGATGGGGGCCATCACCCCAGCGATGCTGCGTCTGCTCAAGCTCAAGCAGCTCGACTTTCCTCATCTGCACTTGATCAGATTGCTGCTGAGGTAGCCAATTATAGCCCGGCGCATGATGCTACCCTGCTCCCTCCATCGCCAGGGGCGCAAAGCTTCTTTGGGCCCCTCACTCCGCCTGAGGCATTGGCCTCCCCTGCAGCCCTCCCCTCGCACGGTCTCAGGTTTGAATCAGATACTTCCCCCGCTCCTCGCAGTAAGCCTATACCTAAACCCGACCGCGAAGTATCCAAGACAGACGACGGAAAATTTTACAAGTGCACATGGCCCAACTGCAGCGAGGAGGTTAAGATCTTTAACAGGAAGTGCGAGTGGAGGTGAGTAATCATAACCACCCAAGCTTTCACTGCATCGAGGAGCTAAGTTCTCTAACAGCAAGCACATGGACAAACACGACCGGCCGTACCGATGCGAAGTTGAGGGGTGTGAGAAGCTGCCAGGCTTTACGTATTCCGGCGGCCTCTTACGCCACCAGCGCGAGGTCCACGGGCAACACGGCGGTCCCAAGAACCCCCTGAACTGTCCGCATATCAACTGCAAGCGCCACACTGGCAAAGGATTCTCCCGACTGGAAAACCTCAATGAGCACCTACGAAGGGTCCATACCAACGGCGGTGGACAATCTCTAGCGGGCGGGGAGGAAATCGACGACAGTGCGAGCGTGACTACTACCGAGAGGGTCGGCGAGAAGCGGAAGGCTGATGACGACCTTCGTGAGGAGGTCAAGAGGCTTCGGAATGAGAACTCGGACTTGCGGCAACAAGTTGAGGCTCATAAGCGCCAGCAGATCGCAATGATGCAGCGAATCGCCCACATGCAAAACATGATCGAGGCTAAGGAGAACACCAGCCATCCCAACGGCAACGACTTACCGGGAGCATCATTGTTCAACGACCAGTCTCATGACCTGCCACCTTATTGATCTGCTTTCCGCAGAGCCACTGCATGTGGCGGCTACTACTCCCCCTACCATGAGCCCTTTCTTCGAGTCGCTGCCCACATTTCCTTCGTCTTTCCTACAAATATGTGTTTTTTCTGCCCCCTACCAGGGATGAAGAGTGCTTAGAAGTTTTGGCGCACGATACCCCTACTTTTGTATTACATCCCACTTGTATTTTTCCGGGATGATCGCATGGCAGCAGGCGTTTGTGGTCCGGTTTGATGAAGGTTGGCTTAAGTCGATCCGTCTGGTACGTGTGGACTCTTGGCGTTATTGAGTTTACAGAACATGACGATACAGGAGGGCATCTTTTGTGGAGGCGAATTGGTTGGCAGACACCCTGTCTCGGTTTTAGACATTATGATACCCCCTTGACTTTTCTTCCATTTTCAGAGACGATCGAGATGACACTTTGTTACGCGCGCCCCGATGGGCCGCCGACTGTATGCATGTATGTATGTGTATAACGAGAGCTATAGACGGCCATGTCTTCATGTCCCTTGGAGAATTTATGTACACCTCTCCCGCCCCATGTCGAGCACCGCAGGTAATAGTTTATGTGATATATGCCTTTCTTAGCCCCGCCCGCGTAGAGGTATGTTTGCCGAGATAACGGTATGTTCCATACGTCTCCTGAAACTCTGTCCGGACAAGTAGTCGACTGTGCTTATCTCCGGTCGGCGGAGTTTTGTTATTCATTCCACTTTCACTCAGTCCTCGCCTTGGAGTCATACCATCGTGGATAAACCCTTCCTTCATCCGTACCCTAAGTCGTCACTCTCTTCACTACAGATTCGAGGTCGCCGTCGATCGATCGCCCAGATAAACCTAGAAGGGGCCTTATTACATCTACCGAACTTTGCGGTCGCACCCAATAGCGATCCCAAGCCATACCCTACAGAGGCCGTTTTCCCAACTCCTTAGGTAGGCAGGCGCTTACTACTCGATGTCCAGATTCAGTGTCACATACACATACACGCACATCCGGACCTCCTAACGTCGATTCCGGCCGTGTGTGGTTGAGCCGGGCCGGCCAGCGTATTATGACGTAGCCGATGCTCTTGCTGAGAGGATGCGGTTGCGTCTCGTACCCGACGCTTATATAATGGTTCTTGGTTACATGTATGTACGCAGGTACTAGTGAGAACCTGGTCGTGGGTTTCGGTATTATATACGATACATGAAAACCGAGATGCTGCGACTATAGTGCTTAGGGATTGACCAGCTTTCTTGCAACGGGAATTTGCTGTTCCTTTGATATACACAACAAGGGGATAACTGTTGACGAGGCAACTAGCGACTTGGAGCGATGCGTATAGGAAAGATGCAGCACGTTGCCACCTTGGGGAAATGGCTCGTTATGCACGAGATAACTCTGCAGGCACGCTCCTGTCCGATTAGGCAAGGAATGGTCGCTCATGCCTAAATATTCATTGGTATTCCTCCGCTCGTCGGGCTCTTCCCTAGTCGCCCTCGCCATGATCCATTGTAAAGTTCACTGGGGTATCCTAGGAAACGACGTTTGCACCATGCGTCGGTTTCCTCATATCTAGACGGCGGTAAGGAGACCTGGCACTAAAGGAGGAGAGACGTTCGACTGTCCTCCGCGGGGAGGCACCAAGCGTTCTCAACCCGACAACAACGCTTCCTTCGCCCTTCTGACATACAACGTCAGGGGCGACAGGTCCGCGAGCGTCATCTCGCGCGGCGCCGGCCTCCAGCCCTGCGCCACGGGCAGCTCTTCCTTCGCCAGCCACGCGGCGACGCGGTCCTTGGGCGCTTGCAGGCCGCCGTATGCTGCGGCCAGGTCCGTCACGCTCGCGCCTTCGGGGATCGGGCCGTCGCTCATGGTCAGCAGGATGAGGCCGACCTCGCCGGCCGTCTGGGTCTCGGCGATGGGCGACAGCGGCGGCGGGCCCGACAGCGCCTCGACGCGGATGCGGGTCCGCGCCATCGACTCCACGTCCAGGTAGTTGGTGTCGCTATCAGCGAGTAGGGCCTCCAGACGCTCCGGGTCGAGGCGCAGGCTGTCGCCCGAGGAGTGGTCGTTGCGCGTCAGCGACGCCCGGTGCTCCGTCACGTCGGGCGTGTCGAGGTCCACAAGGTCGATGCTGCCCTTGCCGAGGAGCTGGAAGGCCTGGACAGCAAGGCCCTGGCCGAAGTCGACGTCGAGATTCAGCCCCTCGTGGATGGCGACCCCGAAGTCCTGGATCGTCAGGTTCCGGCCGTCGTGGGGGCTTTTGTGCGGGCTTCTGTTAGTTTTCTTCCTAGCTATATAAATGGGGCGGAGGTCATGGTTCGTCCTTACAGGTAGCCGTGGTTCGCCAGCGTGTTCAGCATCGGGCAAGGGCTGCGCGAGTCAGATGGACCAGGCGCGACCCATGGCTTCACGGAAAAGGGGCTGACGGCAGGTCCATAAGGCAACGCGGCTACTGTCGCAATGAGCGACAGAAAGGTAAAAGCACGCATTTTTGGCGAATTTCTCAAATGAGCGACCGGGAGGGAGATCTCAGCGAATTTTGCGCGAGCGAGAAATGAGACGCATCGATTATCGAAAGGATTAATGGAAATCGGCAGCTCTTATGGGGCAGCTCAGCCAAGCATAACTTTTGCTAGCCCGTGCCTGAGGCGACTCCTTGGTCCACGACTGCCACCTTTAACAAGGGTCCTGCCAAATTTAGCAATTACCGGCATCAGTGAGGGGCCGGGAGATATTGCATAGCAGCGTCGTATGGGGGGCCCTGGGCGGCCATCTCTACCTCGGTAAGATGAGCGAGGCCCTTTTCCAGGGCGCAAGCACGTTAAGCGAACCAAACGGGGTTGGCGTTTCTACCTTATCATATAGAGGTAATGCTTACCTTACGCTCCAGTGTAATAATAACACGTCGACGTGTTGGGCCTGCCGAGTGATTGCGCTGCTCAACGTGTTCCCGTGGTAGCATCCGATTAATCCTGAAAATACACATGGCAACCTCATACGTTGGCCAGCCCAAAGGAAAAGTTAGATCACACCGAGGGTTTACCCATAAAGAGCCCACAAAACGACCCCCTGCCCCACCAAATTAAACCCCAAATCCCAAGGGGTTATTCGAAGTATCGACGGTTCGGCCGAAGGCTCCTTAGCCATGCCCGATTTTATATATTAAAAAGTAGTGACTTATTATTAACATGGTAAGTACTTACTAAATTACGTACCGTATAAAATGGATATATTCCGTCCTCATCAAGTATCCATGAAATACTTACTTTGCTGTCCGTTGAAACTGATAGTCGAAAATATTCAGCTGTTACGAAACTAACACATAAACCCAATAACCAGGGTATCGGAAATTCAACTGTCTTTCGCCAACATCTTATCTAATACCACGCCACGAATGCGCCTCGCACAGGATTTAAAGTATTCTTTAGTTGGGTCACCAATATGGCATGGGGGAACACTCGTATAATCTATGTACACAGCACAAAGAGCTCTTGCCAACGTGGATACCTTCTTGTTTAAGATCGTGGGGCGGCACTATGTAAGTTTGTAAGATCTTACGTATAGCCAATTATAAGCCGGCAAATTCTCATACGGTGGAGCTCGGGGTTAAAGGCTTACCGGACATATATAAGCTCGACAGTCCCCTGAAAGACCTGGCCGTTTCATCAACATCCAAATTTTCGCTTGGCCGTCGTCAGCGTTCACCCAGATAGGAATTTTTATACTCTGCCACCTTTCTTCTTCAAGAAGCAGGCGTTGCCCTGACGAGTAGCCTGTTCCCAAGATGCCATCGCCAAGTCTCTGCCAAGATGATGTTCGCAGCCGTGCAGAACTGCTACCCTCCTAGCTATTGCGCTGTTTCATAGGAAATTTGCTATAAGCTGTGTATAAGTGCTAAGAAGTTAGTCAGTTGAGCTCTCGTCAACACCTCGTAAACTCTCTCTTTTGAAAATCCGATCATTACGCCCCGGTCTCACGACAACGTGGGGGTTATGTTCAGCGAAATACAGAAGGGCTGTCATCAGAGTCGACGAGGACTTTATCCCCTTCCATTACTATGCTTAACCGTTCCTTATCTAATAGACCTCGGAACCCATAATGCTTAGCATATAATGGCACGGTTTTCTTTTCGACCCACTCAGCCTTCCGAGCGGCTGTTCAGCTCCATCACTCAGGCACTTGGGACGCCAAGCCCTATGAAGACATTGGCCGTAAATCGAGTAAAAGCTAGTAGTGTACATCGCGGTCGCATGGGAAGCACATCTAAGTCAGCCCGCGACGTAGGGCGGCCACTGGGTAAACACCATATCGTTGGGCGCTTGTCTAGGCCGAGCCATCGTGATTTGCCATTCGTTACGGCTGTTTACGCGCGACTTGGCCTCGTAGCAGAGAAACGAGCGAGCGCAGCATGCTTCGAATAACCATAACATGAGGCAAAGCAGAGACGCCTTCCCAGAGCCTAAATTATACGGCCGCTCAGCGATGAACGGGCCGAGGTAACTTCTTAAGTAGAAGACAGCAGATTATATGGCAGAGAGATGGCAGCGGGCGAAGGAACAGGTCCCTCGTTGGTGGCCCCATAATTAGGTACCCTGGGAAGATCCTCCGCCCTATTGGTGAACCAAAGAAAGCTCAAGTAATGCGTGACACATTGTAAAAATTGAAAAGAGGAATAGACAGATCCAAAGGTCACCCATGGGCGCGCGGGTCAAAACCCGTGGTGAGCAGCGCGTCGGCTTACTCTAAGAGTCCGATTCCGACTCCGAGACAACAGGAGCCGGGTATACGACCGGAGGCTAGACCTATCAGTGAATGTCTCTTTTGCAGCTCAAGCTCTAGAGCGACAAAATATAGCAGGAGCAAGCAGCTCGAAATGGCAGCAAACAGAGATGATTTCCCGGCGGTAACCAGCCGCCCTCGGCTTGTCACTCCCCTATTCGCGCTATCCTTCCTCGCCATCTCGGGGGTCTCCCTTTGGCTCATGAGGCTGGAGCCGACGTCCGAGGGCGCGTTCGCTGCGTACCAAGCGGAGGTGGACGCGCGGGCTCTCCCCGACGGCACGCCGCTGGAGACGAGGTACACGGGGATCTGGGCGGTCGACTGGATGCTGACGTTCATGGTGGCGGCCTTCCTCCCGGGCGTAGCAGGCGCCGACGGCGGCGTGAGGCTCCAGCAGAGCTATCTGCTCCTCCAGTTCGGCACCGTGGTCGGTCTCCTGGCCGTCGAGGCCTCGCGCGTCAAGAACCGGTGGAGGGTCTTGAGCTTGTGAGTAAATATTTTTCCTTCTTCCGCTGCCGTGATAGATATTTTCGGGGCTCTGTGTAGGCCATACGCGACCGGCGGTGGCATTCCGCGGGAAGCGGATGAATTGTAGTTATATGCCCCGGTCGGCAACCTGTGCTGATCAAATGGGCTAGCACCTCGACCTTCGCGTTCTTCTACCAGCTCCTCGGCGGCGCCGTCATCTGTCCGCTTTGGTTCGTCGCATATACCCTCACCTCGGTGAGGAAGACGTACTTCCTCGAGGGCAGGGGCGCCTCCTCGTCTCGCGTGAAGGCGCTGGTGCCGGCGATGGTTCTGGGCTACATCATCCCAACCCTCGCGATGTACGTCCCGTACGCCAACATCGCGACCACGCAGTACGTGATCGCGTTCTGGCAGTTCGCGCCGATAGTAGTTGACCTCCTTGTCTTCCTGTTCCGGGCTCTACTCCCCTCCTCTCCTCCAGTTACCCCCCGCACGCCCGCGCCGGGTTCGGAATCGGGAGACATGAAGTACCTCAGACGCCTGTACCGGGTCCTCTTCGTCACGGCGGCGCTCGACCACATCGCCACGACGGGCGCGATCCTGACGTCCACGAGCCCGCAGCTCGGCCTCTGCCACGTGTTCCTGCCGAGCTGGGAGCGCCGGATGCTCGGCTCCGGTCAGGCGATGCACTGGGTCTTCCAGTGGGACCTGTGTGGCATCTTCGGCTCGGCCCTCGTCTGGTGCCTCCACGAGGTCTGCGACCTGCGGCGCCTGCTCGGCGCGCGGGACATCGCGGGGCCGGTGCCGGCCCTGGCGCTCGTGTGCGCGGGCGCCGTCGCGCTGGGTCCGGGGTCCGCCCTGGCTGCCATGCTGTATTGGAGGGAGGAGAAGCTGGCGCTGCTGGACGGTCGGTTGGAGGGTCGGGCGAAAGTGGCGTAGGAGTCGGCTAGCACGGCCGTATCCGACTCAACGATGTATGTCCTGTCGAGGAGTTCATGCTAAAGCTTTTTGGATATGACTCTGTAAGATCTCCTGGCAGTATCCCTTATTGAGCTCTTTACGCTCAAATACAGGAAAAGAACCAACCATTTCTAGCATATTAGAATGAGGATGGGGGGCTAAAAGACATGATAGTCGCGGCTGTGATACCTAAAGCAATATTCACAATCTGAGAGCAAATAGCGAGCATGGAAATATCGAGTAGGTGTATGAACTTATTTCTAACCAGTCAGTACTTCATTAGACTAGCCTGGTGTGCTTTATAGCAATTTGTTGCGCTCCTCCATAGTCTCTGCTTTGCTTTTCTCATAACTCTCTTCAATATTAGAGGGGGAAATCCAGTAAAGGAAACGGCAACAGTCGCTAAATCCGAGCTATGTGTCCAGAATCTGGTACTGAAATGGTGTCACGGGATCCAAGCAAAGTAGCCAATTCTCCAGCACTTTACCCCTATTCCCAATTCGATGCAGCCGTCAGTCCACTTCAAACCTAGAACCTGCCAGGTGCATTCATGCCTTTCATCCCTCATCGGACCCTTCAATCGGATCATCATCAAAGTCCGGCAGTTCCCGTATATTGAGTCTGCCGTCCAACGCATTTTTCTTGGATTTTCCTCTGCCTTTTGTTCGGGCAGTCTTCGTATTTTGGAAAAGGGGCACCTGTGTCTTCATTGGGTCTCTTGAGCTAGCGTGCTTTCCGACGAAAGTCTTCGGGGCTGTGAACCGGAATCCATGTTCTGTTCTGCGTCGGTGGGCAGACCGTACCCAGGTAGTATTTTTGGTTCCGGTGCTGGGCCCATTGCTCGAACCCGACGGGAGAGTGCCTTGGGTGGCCATATGGCTCTCACTCGAAGTCTTTGGCGATAAGTTTGCAGGTGAAATTTGCTTCTCGGTGACTGAATGAACTGTTCCGCATGTTGCGACGGTCTCGAAATCTTGAACCTCATTGCCAGTAGAAGCGATTTCGTCGCTATTGAGAGAAGAATCAGAAGGTTTCAACTCCTGCGCAACCTGACGTGCTGCTTCATCGAATGCTCTCTGTTGTAATTCATCGCTATCGGTGTCGAAGACAAATTTCACCCATGCCTCAGCTTCATGTTCTTCCTCATTAAGAGTTCGAGTTCGGGAACCTTGAACAGGGGGGATTTGTTGAGGAGAGTTCACACTTTCCTGCCTAGTTGGTTCCTCGTTCAACTTTACATCGCCACTAGTTGAGCAAGCATCCGAATAGGAACTGGTTCGAGAGTCATCCGGAGGCTTCTTCCCCGTGGGGCGGGAAAGCGAAGCTGATTCTAAGACAGGGTGAGATCCCACGGCCATTGAGGCTGACTTAGGAGAACTGTGTTCGAGCATGGCGTCTAGGGAAGGTAGCTCTACATCTAAGTGCGATGGCAAGGCACTGACACCAGGACTGACTGATAGTCGAATCAGAGAAGCGCCATGCGAAGAGGCCTGGGTTAAGGACTCGCTGCCCTTATCAGGCGACGCAAGGAAATCCTTCCATGTCTCGTGGTCTGCTCTGTGCGATGGCGGCATCGCGCGTGCAGGTCGTCCAACATGCACTTGAAGACTGTCTGGGCTTTCTGATTTGGATGGAGACCATTGGAGGACCCCAAAACGACCAGCTCGACGAGGGACAGGCTCATGGATGACAGATGAAGAATAGACGACTTGTGGCAGGTACGCTTCACCCGGTATAGGGGTTATTGCCTGAGGGAGCGTAACATTGAGATCCTGCCTCCTGTCTCCAAGCGAAGGACTGTTCGAAAGCGGTAAGCTCAACTTATTCTCGACTCTCCTGTCCTTAGTCGAGCTTCGCGGCGCATACAGATGACTAGCCTGGCTCGGGACTGCACTTGAAAGCTGGGCTGAAGAACTATTCAGAGCTCTTGGCACTAAACTGTATCGTTTTCTGCTCCCCCGAGACGTGGTCGCTGCACTTGGTTGGATTTCTTGACTTCCGATCCGGATCCTCAGAGGCGCGTGCTGTCCATGCTGAATAGCTGGATTGGGCTTGCAATAGTATCTATTCAGAGTGACATCCTTACGACCTGCGTCAACTAAATGCCCGAGCTTGCTCGTGTTTGTTGTATGACGATGAACGGTCTTGCTCCACCGAGAATGGTCATTGCGATTATGGTGACGGGGAAAGACGATATCAAGAGGTTGTTGCATGTTCAATCCGACCCAGTCCGCTTTCCCGAGCAATCTGCGTTTCTTTTCGCGAAGGATCATAGAGTGGGCATCGTCTTCATCAGTATCCTGAGAGTCCCGTTGCCGCTTCTTCTCTCCTATAAGCATAGGCGTTTCTGACGAGAGCCGCTTGTTGCTATGGTTAGTCCCTAGAGCGCGAACGTGCTCTTTAAGCTGATATTTCTCCTTCGACTGCTTGTTATGATGGGAATGCTGCGAAGGACTTGAATGTCGCCCATGAGGGGCCTTGGACGGCCTTGGTTGACGCTGCAGTTGCCTAGTATCTCCACTACCTAGAAAAGATATGGTAATGGGACTCTGCTTCAGGCCGTTATTGAACAGGTTGTTGCGAACCTTTGCGAAATGCTGCTTTTGTCGCACTAAGAGCTGGTTTCGCTGCCTACCACGAGCTAAGTTGCCTTCCGTCCAATTCATGACAGGCGAAGTCGGTGGTCACATCAGCGCCTCCTGAATTCACATATAGATTCTTATATAAATGCTGAGATAATATGACTATTATGAGAAACGTGAGGGGAGTTTGACGCTGGAGCCTAGTACAGAAATAAAGAATCGGAGCGTGTCTTCTGGAAATCAGGCGCCGCCAGCTCGCGCCAGCTCGTCGGTGCCATCGCCAAATGCTCCTTCCCTTCCATTTGTTGGCCATACACGCACTTTCCTTGCGAGACCGTGACAACTTAGGTATCTACGTACCCTAGCCGTACAATTGTTTGCATGTGATAAAGGTCGTCAATCCCTCCTTTGAGCTTTTTGACTTGAGACCCCATATCATCTCGCCGTTACTTGACCACCTGGCACGTCATTGAAGGCACGTGAGCCTCTGGCCGTCGACTGGACCTCTGCCATCCATGTGATGCATTAGAACTGCTTGTATGGTCGTCTGGCCAAGGTACTAATTGCAAATGACGATCAACCATTTGCTTAGGCATCTGTAGAAGAGTGTTGCAGGTTAGATGATCAATCGATACCCATTTTTGACAATCAATCCACCTCATTTCAAAAGGAGGGCTGGTGGAGTTCCAGGGACCGACATGGTGTACACCAACCATGTTGATATTGAGGCATATTAGGATGGCTCCCGTGGAACAGCACCGAGTGAGAAGCTCTGCGAACTTAGCCATCCGGCAAAAGTTACCTGAGTTCCGACCTACGGCTGGTGAGCGATTTTACTCCTGCGCGGAATTGTTTAGAGATGTGGCTGTTGGTAGTATTGTATAATTTGGGCTTTGGCCTGGAAGTCTTGGAGAAAACCCAGTGGGGAAGCAAATGCAACCCCCAACCGAAAAACCATGCGACGGTAGCATGTCCTGATCCAGATAATGGACACGCTTTTGGTTAGTGGGTTCCTACAACTCCGAGGGGTAACTTTTGTTAGTTCCTCCACCGCCCCGCAGGATTCCCTGAACAGCTAGTATGTATACTCTCAAACATTTTGTATGGAAAAGCCTCCCAAGGATTCATTTGCTGTTTCCTACCACTTTCAACGCAGCGTTTTATCCTATTGCGCTTATTGCAGGCGTTCGGTAGCTTTAATTAATGGCGATGTTTTGCAAAGGCATTATTGCTTAATACATCGAAGCTGGGCTTCTGACCTGAAGCGAATACAGCTGTTAATAGGGTTATAAAACGCTATATACGAGTTGTGGTGGTAACGACTTATAAGTTTGTTGAAATTGGTAGATTGTCTATACAAATTGCATAGGAGCCTAAATATTAGCCTGTAAGGGAACCAAGTGGGACGGTAAAGGTAACTAACAGAAATACCCCTAGGAGTTGTAAGAGATTGTGTCAATTCTTTTCATCACAACCTAGGTAGTAATTAGAGTCACATAACACATGTCCAACAACCAATCAGCTTAAAGCGATAAGATAAACAGAGTTTGCGCAATGGTTGAGCGCCGCATCTGTCGGTTCTGCATGGAATTGCCACATGGTTCCTTCAGCTCGCTCAGCTCCGGGGAATTTGGGGTCTCGTGCTAATATGAGACAGATATCGACAAGCCGGGATCGGGGACAAGGCTGTGGTTGGGCTGGGACAATATACGCCATAATAGATATTCGTACATATTACCTACATTATGCAACGGTGTCTAGGAACCCCCGAAGCTCGCGGGTGGACAAGGTGGGTTCTGGAGCCGCCTGTTGCATCTGATATAGAGAATGCTTGATTTATGTGAATATGAATATCAGAAAGTGCTTCAGTCAAGACCATCCAACATCTGAATGTTAAGCAAGTTTTGCGCGATATTCACCTAGTTGCTAGGAAGGACGCGTTGAATTCAAGCAACGTACAATGGAGGATCCCTTTGCGAGCACTTCCCCTTCCCTATATTCTTATCAATTGGCCTGGGCTATTTAAAGACTTCCTGCTCTCACTGTGCCCCTCTCTCCCTTGCGCCTTGTGTATGAAGAATTTGGGGTTGATTTCGTTGGCTCAAGGGGGAAGACTCGACTTTTTCCCGTTAGCTCGGACTCACTTTCTGTTAACCCTGGGGAAAGCCCATCGATCTGCAAGCTATGCGTCGCTTGCCCTTGCATAGAGAGATCCGGGATTGGGCTGGGGCGAAGGATGAATTCATGACAGGATTCTAGTTGTCATGGTAAGAATCGCATTCTTCCGGTTTCTAATGACTCGGAAGAATATGCGCAGCATGGTTTCAGCCCGTTGCACCGGTCCCCCACATGATACCCCCGCCATGGTGGACGATCGCCGGCGGCTTTGGCCTAGTCCCAGGGCTAATGATTATAATGCCCGAAGTTCGGATGTCTCTATTGGGTTCTCGTAGCCGTCAAATACTGGCATTTGGGAAAATGCCTCGATACCTATACTCACCAGAAGCACGATTTAGCGGGCTGTTGCTTCCTCTTGATGACCCTGGTAAAATAACCCCGGGAGGCTGGGTGATGGACGGACATTAGGTGTCCTTGAAAGGCAAGCGTATTGAAAACCGTTGATTCTGACCAATGATGGAAATATTTTGGTAAACTTTATGCCACGCTACCGATTATAAGTGCTCATCAAATAAGTCGCAAACACTGGTACTACGTCGGCAGATACCTAGGTAGTTCTAAGTTGAAGGAATTAATAATCCTGCGTACGCGGAGTGATAGGTAGCTTAATCTGATGGCATCACAGAGCAAGGGGACGTTCGAGACGTAATAACAGGTCGTGATCGAAATAATTCACACCCTTTTGGTTAGTGGGTCCTGATAATAAAAGAGCAGTTAACTATGTGATGTAACATGGGCGGGAGTTTGTGAGATGCGATCTCAATTTTGGTGATCAAAACGAGTACCGCGTCACCATGTTCGGCAGGGTATCATCAACAGGGTCCAAGAGGATCCGCTCCGCTTCATCGGTGGAATACCTATATAGTCTCGACACATTAGACCCAGGACGAGAAGCCCAATCAATATGGAAGTCGGTATTTCCAATTGGCGAATCCGCAAAAGGGTCAAGATGCAATATAGCTGTCGGCTGGGACTTGGCGTCAGATGAGGTTCCATTAGGATTCTAGAATGAGGGAGATCCAGACCGCTTGAAACGGGCGTCACACAAAATACATGTATTGTCTGATCGGAATGTTACTACAAGTAGAAAATATCTTCCTGGCATACATCTACGGACGTACGTAAGACATGTACCAGGAGTATCAATACTGCCAGCCATTAACTGCCCATGATTGATTGGTACGATACCCATGACCCCGCCGCTACCGCCACAAGTTGATTGATCCCACACTTTTGCCCACTCGTGCCACCCTATAGAGAAGACGAGGGAGGGCAGCAGGGTCCAAACAGCCTAACTACCCCGATTACAACCCCACCATGAAGACTTCCTGGGACCGTCACCCCTGCAGCTACATGTAGGTATGTACGTTCCACATGTATCATCATCAGCAGTGCCTTGACCGGACGACACGCACCCCTTTTTCCTTCGGTGACGGTTGATGAGTAGTAATAGGTACTGCTAACTTGGCCTAGAAACCTGCCTAGAAGCTCTTATCGTTTAGGTACCTACCCAAGGTTCAATTAGTTTTACGGTCTGCGGTGCGTCTCGGCAACTTGGGGAATTCAACCAGTTACGAGGCACTGCCCCATCAAGCTGATAAGACCAATCCACATAAAAAGCCTCACCCGCCACTCATTGTCGAAACTTCTACTTAAACTTAAAAACCCTCTTCTTGTTCTCCTATACACTCATTCATAGGCAGTCCTTCCTATTATCAGATCAAAGAAACTGTTGACTTCGCGACTTGTCATCTTCGACACTTCTTGCCTTAACAAAATAGAAAAGCCATATATATCAGTTCATACATAACAGACCGCAACCATGGTGAGTAGTTCGATGCGCGAAACCCCCACCATACTGCCAACTCCAGCCAATTACCCCTCTCCATCACGAGACGATTTGCTAACAGAATCCTCCGACAGGCTGAGAACCAGTTTATCTCGTACACTGAGAACGTGAGCACCCGACCCTCCCCCGGCCAGACAGATCACGAGTTTTGATCTGGAGAGAAATGGTGCTTCCTGTCGCCAGGTGCAGCATTGGCTAACCCATTCGCTCTGTAGTTGATGAAGTACATGAAGCTCGACCAGAAGGGCTCCGCCATGGCGGAGTACGTCTGGATCGATGCTGTTGGCGGTGTCCGATCCAAGAGCAAGGTACGTAAATTTGCCTTTTTTGGGTTATCTCGCTCAAATCACGTTTGTTTCTATTACTCGATAAGTTGCTGTCACGAATCACACCCGACCCCCTTCTCCCATGAAGCCTAGCGGCGGCATGCGCAGCGACTTCCTACTTTTAGCTTTGGTTCGGCATTCGTGGCAAATTCTCCCGGGAATTTACGGGCGATTCTATCAATGACCCCACAAACCGCGGGCAGACGGGAGAGGAAAGCCTAGGAGTTCCGACTTCGCCTCCTTGGCGTTCGCCGCAACCATCGGGGCTAGTTGGATTCGGTCATCGACCCCACACAACCGAAATGCCCCTGTTTATGTCTGCCCATTTTGGACCCTGTGTCAAGTGGCCTGGTTCTGTCACGATCACAAGTGGCAACCCTTGTGGTTCCGGCCAAGTGGCGTCATACCCTCGTTCGTCTTCGCATGGGATACTGTAAGCATGGCGAACAGTTGCTAATATGACATGAACTTCTAGACCATTACGTCAGTTCCCAAAGATGGTTTCAAGCCTGAGGATCTTCCAGTCTGGAACTTCGACGGCTCCTCCACCAACCAAGCCCCTGGTGACAACTCCGATGTCTACCTGAAGCCCGTCGCTGTCTTCCCCGACCCCTTCCGAGGTGTTCCCAACGTCATTGTCCTGTGCGAGACGTGGAATGCCGATGGCACCCCCAACAAGGCCAACCACCGTCACGAATGCGCCAAGCTGATGGAGGCCCACTCAGAGCACGAGCCGTGGTTCGGATTGGAGCAGGAGTACACCCTATTCGACATGAATGACAGGCCGTATGGCTGGCCCAAGAACGGTTTCCCCGCGCCTCAGGGCCCCTACTACTGTGGTGTGGGTGCCGGCAAGGTTGTGTGCCGCGATATTGTCGAGGCTCACTACAAGGCCTGCCTGTACGCCGGTGTCAAGATTTCTGGTACCAACGCTGAAGTGATGCCCGCCCAGTGGGAGTTCCAGGTTGGTCCCTGCACCGGTATCGAGATGGGTGATCACCTGTGGATGGCCCGTTTCCTTCTTCACCGGGTCTCAGAGGAGTTCGGTGCGAAGGTCTCCGTCGACCCAAAGCCCATTCAGGGAGACTGGAACGGAGCCGGTCTCCACTCCAACTTCTCGACCAAGGAGATGCGCGCCGAGGGTGGTATGAAGCACATCGAGGCCGCTATCAAGAAGCTCGAGGGTCGGCATAAGGAACACATCGCCGTGTATGGCGAGGGTAACGAACAACGCCTCACCGGTAGACACGAGACCGGAGACATCGAGAAGTTCACATACGGTGTTGCCGACCGTGGATCGTCGATCCGTATTCCGCGGGAGACGGCCGCCAAGGGCTATGGGTACTTCGAGGACCGACGTCCCGCCTCCAACGCCGACCCGTACCAAATAACGGGAATAATCATGGAAACCATCTTCGGTGCTGCTAAATAATTCTGGGATACCCACGCGAGACGCGGTGTTTTTTAATATGAAGGGGGGACTGTCCGTTACATAGAACAAAGGCGTCGGTCACTTACAGGTTTGATGACTTCAAGAAGAATGACATAAAATTCCAGTATTGCCTCCTCGTTCCCGAATTGTGCCAGATGCGCTACACACAATGGCATGCTGGTGCTAGCTTACTCTAGATTTCTGTAGCCTGATAGCTGGCCCTTTTTTAGTGAAAGGGACTGCTGTTCCAACAATTTCGCATCTACAGCCCAGTAGCGAAATGGTCATCTATATACGAATAGGCCGATCTGAATCTCTAGCCTCCTTTTCCCGAAGGGCACATTATTCGTAGAAGGGAAGGAATTCCAAGCCGCTATCGGCCTAAAGGGGACGAGACAAAAGGGTCGCCGTCTTGGTCCCGTTCTGGGCCACCAAATGTGGGTCAGAGTCCCGTCTGTCTGGCTGGACCCGGACTCTTGTAAACCTGACAACATCCCCCTTTTCAGCCTCGCACGATGAGGCTATCCCTATGTACACAGGAAGGTATCAGAAGTGCATAGCGAACAAGCAACAGATGTTCAGGTCATTTTGAGTATAGTCTTGACCTATTAGGATATCAACGCCTCATTTCTATAAGACCCAGAGATTCTCGCACCATATATCACACCCAGATATTGCTAAGGGAGCGGCAAGTCTCTCGATTTGCGATCTGGCGTAAGTCACTATATGCACGTAACGACATAAATAGAGCTAAGAGTTAAGGAGATCATATACGCGAAACCCGCATTCAGTATGCCCCAACGTGGCACCTGCGAGACGACTTGATATCCCTGAGCCTACAATGATACTATGAGGACCTGACGCCTTCACCACGGCCCTCGCTTCGCTGGTGAAGAAAGTGATTTGATACTAGCCAATGCTCGGTATCCTGGATAAAGCGGAAGGCTAACGTACTGCTCTCTGGCGTCTTGCATCATACACAGATCCGAGGAAGCTACCCGTCTTCAGTTCTACCTGCCGTACTTGCCGTTCGTTGTCAGTTGATTATTTCCCGTGGGTCCTTCCTCTCTTTTTAAAACGTGGACTGCCCATCTAATTTCCTTGTCGCCTTCATCCCCTCTCCCCTCTCTCATGGTGGTGGCGGTGGTGCCGGTGACGCTGCTATTGCTACGGTCGGGTCTCTCAGTACTCAGGAATACCTCGAGACCACTGGTTATTCGCCTGCCAGTGGGCACACTGGCGTGCCACGACCCAATCTTTGCACTCCAATGCGTGCTCTCTTCGTTTTCGTTAGAATCTTCGCTTCAAGTGGGGATCTGAGGAAGACGTTGCTTGCTGGACGCGAGATGTTGGTTTGGGGATGGAGCTCGATTCGACGTTACGTGCATAAGCTGAGAATGGTGGATTAAGGTCATGCTCACGAGATAGAGGGAAGGTCACGGCACCCCCTCAACATGAAGACAGTCATGCCTCGACTACTCTCAAACATACTTGGGTAAGATTGCACCTCAATTATGTAAGACGCCTACAAATTGATTATTTCGGTCCACTGGCTACATACTCTCCGTTATCATCTTCCACTTCTCTCCTTTCAAGAACCACCTAGTTCTAGAATGATTCCATTGAAGAATGGCATACTCATGTCATCAAGGTACACAGCTCAGCTCGAATCCATGACATGATTGCTTCCGTTCCACGTTTCCACTAAGAGGGTCGCAGATCGATCGCACACATGAAGCTCTCTGATTGGGTGTATCAAAGGTATATTTACGAATATACTCTCTGCTTGAGGAGAAGTCAAACTCAAGTCTTAGTCTGTCTTTCTGCTATATTTCGGAACCCATGCCTCTCCATTCTTGGTGGGTAATCCCTCTTCTCTCATATCTCGACCCAAGTTAGAAGAGTATCCTCAGCCGGTTACCGCATGACGAAGCAGTGGTCTCGGTCGGCTGCTCCTGAGGGCCGGCGTCACTCGAGGAAGGACTCTCGCCGGCCCCTTCATCGTCCTCGGTGTCATTTTGATCATCGCCACTACCGGCGTAGTGCGCTGCGGGCTGTGCCCGCTCGCTGTAATCCGCCGTCCGGTCCACGCCGATCGTGGCCCACAGGAGCAAGCCGTCGGGGAGGTCCTCGCCCAGGCGCACGTAGTCGAGGAAAGGATCCGCGGCGGTGCTGGCCGAGGACGCGATCAGCACGTCCTCGGCGTTGGGCGTCAGCTCGTAGCGATTCGTGTTGTACGGCCTCGTCCGCTCGACCGCGTGGATGAGGTCCTGGTCGAAGTAAAGTTGCCCGATATGAGTTGAGGCGCCTGAGTCGTATGCGTAGGTGCCATTTGGAAGCTCCGTCGCGTCCTCGGTGCTCATGATGTGCACGTGCGGCGTCCGCATGTAGTAATGGCCCGGGAAGATGCTGCTGAAGGCCGCAACGCCGTCCGAGTCCGTGACCTGCACGCCGCGCCCGAACGTCGTGTCGAGGCCGCCCTGACCCGGCTGCCCCACCCCCGAATAGACGCCGGTCGAATTACAGTGCCATATGTCAACGAGCAGGTCCGGGATCGGCTCGCACGTCGCCGTGTCGACGAACTGCAGGTCCAGGTACATGGGCACCCCGGGCTCGCCGTCGGTGATGTTGCTCCGTACCCGCTCACCGGAGACCCAGTATGGCCCGAGGATGCTCTCCGGCACTAGCGCGCAGGTCGCGTTGGACCCGAAGAGCGTGTCCATGGGCGTGTCCAGGGTGTATTCCTCGTCGCTGTGGTCGTGCGATACCTCGGACCAGTAGGCGAGAGATTCTTCATCGCGCTTGCGCCTTGACGTCACGGGGCCTGGGATGCGGGTTAGCACACGAGAGGCAGAACGAAAAGAACCGGGCGTGGCACGCTGCGAGAAAGGCGGCCGGGATCAAGCCTGAGCCCTTAACCGAAACAAGGCGTCAGAGGAGAAACGAAAAGGACCGGGCGAAACGCGCTGCTCTAAAGGCGGCTGGGACACGGTCAGGTTTCGACGCGGGGTCGGGCGACTCACCATCTGGCAGACCCCGCGCGGCGCGCAGGGCGTGAGCGGTAGCGGCACGACGGGCTATACTGCGCGTCTTCAGCGCAAGTGCCTGGGGAGAGTTTGCGCACTGGCCAAGGCTTCTGTGGGCTTTGGTGTGCGCCTCGCTGTACCGCGCTGCCTCGCGCTTGATCTCCTCGGCGGAATGATCCTCGCCGGGATGCGCGAGGACGGCGACTAACAAAGAGGAAGACGCCAGAGAGGCGACGACGGAAGATCGTAGGTTAACCATTTTTTACAAGCAAAATATCGCGAGATGATTACTACCAAACTATGAAGAGCAAAGGGCTCTGCAGGTCCCTGGTGTATTTAGAGACATGGTAGCTGTCTGTCTAATACTCGGGCCCCAGAACGGTTTTGTTGGCCCCTGAGCAGTGACGAGGCTTTCCCTTGGTGGTTAGTGCCTGACAGCGATGATCATCGGGCCCCGGGGCAGCGAACGGTATTGGCGGGCCTATGACCTGGTAAACCAATCACGCTCGAGGCGTCTTCAAACGGGCACATGTGATTGACGCCAACTCAGCTGCGGTCAATGCATCAGCCCCTTGAATACGAGATTGGGGCTGAAGGGCTTGGGGCAAACGGGGCGTTTGTCATGTGACAGAGCCGAAAATCCGGGGTTCAGGCATCCATATCCCTGAGATGTCAGACAGAGTCTTCACTGAGGATACCATTGTACAAAGGAATCATTCTATGATTCAAGAGCTTGCTTCGACTGCAGCGGACCTCTCATCGCATCAAGCCGATTTGCGTCCCACAGCCTGCTAGCATTTAATAAGCGTTGCCCCATAGCCAAACGTGCAGCCATTGGCCCGAATAAAAAATGAACGAAATCAAATGGCTGAATTTCCGCCAGCGACGAGGCGTAATATCATTAATATCACTCCATACATTCGTGCAGGTTATCGTATGTCTCGGACGACCCATTGGGACAGTGTCGGAGGGACGCAATCAATTCGCTAGTACTGCAATACAGGCAAGTGGAGATGTCCCTCCGCGTCTGAGTTCTTATGGGCATCTACGTAAGCTGCCAGACTTTGCTGCGTACCTCCTTATCAATGGTAACCACTGCTCTATCGTTTCGATTCTCAACCGACTCGTTAACTAGGTAGTTGCCACCCGAAAACACCTGAATATGGCGCGCCGGTAGATTCGGCTGATGGGAGCCCGAAAGGTTAAGGCCTAGGTAAAGAGTCGTTCGGAGAATCGCGTTGGATTTCTAGATTCTGTATCAGAAGCTGTTGGACGTATTCTCTGAGAAGCTAGCATACAGATGCTTGAACAGGAGCCACTCAAGGCACTCTAGAATTGATAGCTCATGAATGCTTCTCTCCGGTGAGAATACATTGACCGAACCGACAGTTCATTGGCATCGGCTTACAGCATGCTTTATATACCGCGCGGTTCTCAGCCTTATGTTCAATTATACTTGGTGAGCGGTCTCAGTTAATAGGGGGGCGAAGGCTTGGCGGACCCTTACCTTTCTGGACAGCCAATCGGATTGATTCTGAGGACGTATTTATAATTCTTACATCCGAGAACGAAAGATCTAAATTCTTATCCCTCCGCTTCTTCTCCGGCGTCTGGCATGAGTCAGCCCCCCATAACAACTCAACATCTCGAAATCTTCTAGATCCTTAGGTTAGAAAGTTTCTGGTCTAGTTGGGGTAGAGCGAAAACAATGGCGCCGGCGGCGCATATCGACCTTTTCACGCCCTTCGAGCGGGACACCGTCCTCGAGGTCCGGACCAGCAAGATGAAGACGATGCCGGGCCTCACGATCGAGAGCGGGATCGACAAGAGGGAGCGCGCCGGGCGCATCCCCGTGTCATTCCTGGGCCTCGAGGACGACGAGCACGACCCCACCTTTCACGGCGGGAAGGACAAGGCCATCCACGGCTGTGAGTCATGAGTCATCCGGCGTGCGGTCCTCGTCCTCTGACTTGTGGGCAGACTGCTCCTCCCACTACCCCAGCTGGCGCGCCGAGTTCCCCGCGGCCGCGTCGCGGTTCCGGCCTGGAGGCTTCGGGGAGAACCTGGTGACGGCGCGCATGAACGAGCGCAACGTCTGCATAGGGGATATCGTCTCGGTTGGCGACGACGGGGTACTGCTTCAAGTCAGCCTGCCGCGTCAGCCGTGCTTCAAGCTGAACCATCGGTTTCAGCTGAAGAACTTCGCGCCCAATACGTATAAGCTGAGCCGGACCGGCTGGTACTACCGCGTGCTGCATGAGGGCACGATACAGGTTGGTCTAACCGATTCTTTTCGTTGCACAACTAGGTACACGGTGGTTTCACTACGTCTACCAGACCAGGGCCGTGCTCCCGAGCGCACGCCACGAACGTGCGCTCGTATCACGTCCAGATATGGCATATTGAGGAGCTTCCGAGTTCTAAACGATAACAGGCTGGCGATGAAATCCGACTGGTGGAGCGCAAATGGCCCCAATGGACTATCGAGAGAGTGCAAGAGTACCTGCACCGCAACCAAGACGACGCGGCCATGAACGAGGAGCTCTCCAAGATCGAGGCCATGGGCGACGAAGCGAGGGGAGCGTTCCTCAAGCGCGTCGCCAAGTTCAAGGCTAAGCAGAAGCGGGCAACAGCCTCGGGCGCCGCCGCCGTCGCCCCCGAAGAGGACGGCATGGCAGCGGCGGTGGAGAAGTGGCGGGACTACAGGATCGTGGAGAAGAAGACGCAGACCCCCCGGATCGCCTCATTCGTGCTCGAGGCGGTAGACCTCCTCCCGCAGGAGGCCGGGGATGGGGGCTGGGCGGTGCTAATGGGCGCACACGCCCGCCTCCGGCTCCCCGGCGGCCTCATGCGCACCTACTCGATCGTCTCCGGCAGCAGCGCGGACCGCTTTGAGCTGGGCGTCGCACTCGCGGACCCCGTCCGCGGCCGTGGCGGCTCGGCATATCTGCACCGCATCGCACGGACCGGCTCGGTACTGAAAGTCGGCCGCATCACGACTGATGTGAAGCCCGCGGGCCTCGCCAGCTGCCACGTGTTCGTCGTGGGCGGTATCGGGAGTAAGCGGTCTCTGGAGTTGTCATATCCCCCCCACGTTTCCTACCCAGCTCATGAACAGAAATCCCCGAAGGGAGTCTTTTGGGAGTCTACTCTAGGCCCCAACCATGTCCCTTATAACTCCCGGCGCTCTGCCTGAATGAACTATTATAAGACATACGCTGACCCCAGATGTTACAATGCAGTCACGGCCTTTCTGAGCATGATCGAGGCCTACCGCGCGATCCACTGGGATACGACACTGCACTACGCTGTGCGCGACGCCGCCGACGTGCCGTTCCGCGACCGTGTGGTCGACGGGCTCGGCGATTCGCTGCGCCTGTACGACGCGTCGCGCGGCGAGCGCATGGACGTCGCCGCCATCTTCCGGAGCCTGCCGTGGAACGCGCACGTCTACGTCGTAAGCACATTATTTCTTCCATCTACCCTTGTTCCCTGTCTAGCTAGCTAGGAGCATGAAAATTCTCCAATAGGGAGGGAAGCCTTTTACGAGTCCATAGCTTGTCTTTGTAACACACCAGCCTGGCCACTCGCCTGATTTGAAATAGCGAGAAAGAACGATGAATTACTGACTCCCGGGTGTCGTTGCTAGTGCGGACCTCTGCGCATGATGGAGGAGGCGAAGCGCGCGGCGCGGGAGTGCGGCCTCGGCGAGGACGAGGTGCACTTCGAGGCCTTCGAGGCGGAGACCGGCGGCGACCCGTTCGAGGTCGAGGTCGTGAACAAGGGCGGCGGCAGGGTCCTGAGGGTCGGCAGCGAGGAGACGCTGCTGGAGGTGCTGAGGAGGGAGTTCGGCGACGGCGACGTGGCAAGCAGCTGCGAGGTCGGCAACTGCGGCACATGCAAGATCGCGGTCAGGAGCGGGCGGGTGGACCATAGGGGCACGGCCCTCCTGGAGAACGAGAAGGCGGACTCGATGTTGAGCTGTGTGAGTAGGGGCATTGGCAGGATCACGGTTGAGGTCTGATGGCAGCGGTTTTTGGATAGTTGACATACGCATAACGCATAGAAGAGCGGGATGTGACTTGAGATTGTTCGAGGTGTGATTCTGTTAGGCACGCTTGCTGCTCTATCCAAGTACTCTATCATCATATCCGAAATATATCGCTATTAAGTCCCGGACGCCTCTTCGGCCGGGTTCGATGTTTCGGATGTAAATTTTTGATTTCCGTGTTCAAGCCAAATGACAAGTAATAGCTATGTATTTAAATGAAAATTCGTATAATTAAAAAAAAATATCGCTCAATTTTAATTTATATTAAAAAAGATAATATTTATTTAAAAGTTATATATATATATTTACTACTAACTATGAAAATTATTAATCAGTTATCGTATTCGAAAATACTGGGTATAGTATTTATCGTACAAATTATATCGTGTAATGATTTTCTGTATATTTGGTTCAGCCTAGAAAATAAGACTTGAATCCATTCGACCTTGTATATTTACTACTGTGAGCAAATATATGTTGTACTTGAGCTTAGGTTGCTGTTTAAGTTGTCTTATTTGCAAGTGGAGCTAAGAGCAGCTAGATATAACTTCAGCTTCTTTATCCTTATAATTCTAAGGCTATATATTAAAGCCTTTTTAATTCTTTTAACCTTCTTTGAACAAATTATTATAACTGTCAACATGTTCTTATAGCCTTAAGGTTGTTATAAAGCTATTTAAACGTTACCGGCACTTTTAAACCTTTAAAAATCTATTATAACCCCGTTCCGCTAGATTTATATAAGTTCTTAAACCCTGCCGGAATAAAGCTAACTTTGTATTCAGTGTTATGCTTTAACATTTTCGAGTAATTCTTCGTTATATATTCGTATTTATTATACTTATATTAGGATCTGGTATGTTGATATGTACCTAATTGGTTGGCTCGTATAACGCTTACCTTAATGCGTCTGTACTAGACCTATATATCCTACTTATATTTAATATTTCTGCCTATAATAGAGATTATCTTAATTTTTTCCAAATATCGTTAGTAATATATATATCGTTATATTAATAATATTTAATAAAATATTGCGTGTTTTTATATAATAATATCTTTTCGGTTTTTGAAAAACTATAATAAAGTTTTATTAAATTTTATTATTCGTAATGTATTATTATAATATTATAATTAATTTAAAATTATTATAATCGATAAAGTTATAAAAATAAAGTCGTTTAATTAAGTATATTATAAAAATAAAGCTTTAATACGGTTAATTATAGCTTTTATATAACGAAATTACTTAATAAAAGAATATTAATATATTATTATTTTAAAATTCTTCTATTTGAAATGGTTAATTGTAATATAAAAACGATTTCATTTTAAAATAAACCGCTTATATAAAACCGTCGAGAGTTTTACTATAAAGACTGCCGTTAAGAAAAAGTAGCGTAAACTGGCCGAATAAGATTAATAAGTAATAAAAAAAGAATATTATAAAGTTAATAAAGTAAGCGAGTTATATAAATAAAAAGTTAAACGATTTAAAAAATTATTAATTACTAAGCTTTACTTGAAAAGCAATAATTTGTTATCGAAAACGAAACCGTCGAAGTTACCGAAGTTAGCAAATATATTATTGCCGTTTAAATTTTTAAAAGATTCCAAACTGTTATTACTAGTTCTGAATGCGGTTATATATTTTTGGCTGCGGATATAATATAGTTCTCTTTTTTTTTAAAAAAAAAAAGGCAAAAAAAGTATTAAATCGATTTTCTTTTTAGCCGACCTTATGGATAATTAGCGCGGCTTAGCCGGTAACGGCCTTTAAATGAAAACTTTGTCGATAATATTATCTTATTCGCTATTTTTCTCGCTCTTATCTTCGGGCAGCGATGGCAGTGGCGGCCGCGGCGGTAGCGGAGGTGGCGGAGAAAGTAGCGACAGCTTTGCTTTATCATCAAGCTTTTTATCGTCGTTCGATTCCGATTCGGATTCGAACTCCGACTCCGAAAGTGACTCGAATAATTCAAGTGATAATGACCGAAAAAAATGTCGTAAAAGTTACGATAAAGGTCGTAATAAGAAGGATTAAAAAAAGCGTAAAAAAAGTTTAATGTTTTTTTTATTACTTTTCGTTAAAAGCGTCTTAATTTCGCTCTTAATAAAAAAATATTTAAAAGGTTTCGAAAATTGTGAATTTTAATATAATACCTTAATTTTTATATTAGGAAAATAAGTTACGAAAAGAAAATAAAACTTTTTATATTTATAAGCTTTGCCTAACGAAGATAATTATTAAAATAACTTAGCGAATATTTTTTTTAAATTTATTATTAAAATTAAAAAATGTACGAAAATGTAAAAAAAAACTCCGTGAAATTTATATAACGATTAAAAAAAATATATTAGCGTTTTTTCTAAAAAAAAAATTAAATTAGTTACGTTATAACGGTAAACTCTTAATTATTTTAATTATTAAATTTTAAAAAATAATTTGTAACGGTAACAAATACGGTATAAAGTTAAGCAAAAATTAATAGATTACGATATTTTTAACCGTTATTAAAGATAAAGTCAGCGATTAATATTATATAATTAATTCCGGATTTTAAAAAACGGATTATAATTTTTACCGTTTTATTAAAGATTTCAATAATAAGTTTTATTATTACGTTAAAAAGATTAAAGACGAAAATAATAACGATAAGCTTAAAAATTAAAATTATCACGTAAAAGGCCGAAATGATAATAATAATAAAGAAAATAATAATAATAATAATAAATCTTTATAAAACGGTAAAAATAAAGCTTTTTATTAAAATTGTAAAATATATAATTATTATTAAAAAAATTGCTGGAAATTATTATACAATTATTAAAATTTTCGAACTTTTATTTTTAAATTATTTTAATTTTAATTAAATCGATAAAAATATTTATGGTTATTTTTATAATAATACTAAAATAATTTACTTTTTTAACGTTAAGCCGGAACTTTTTAATAATTCTTTTTTAAAATTAACTTTATATAACAAGTAAATAATTTTTTCGTAATATTTTTAATATTCTTTATAAGGCCGAAATAAATTAATACGTTATCGGCGTAAACGTTTACGTAATAATTAGAAAATTCGTATAATTAAATATTAATAAATAATTAATATTAAATAAACCTTATTTTAAATCTAAATAAAAAAATTTTTTATTAAAACGTTTTTTAACGGGTTTTAAATATTATTAAATATTCCGATTTAATAATAATACGAAATTTATAAAATATCTAAATAATATTAATCTTAATAAAACGTTAAATATTTTATTAATTAAATATAATACCGTTAAATAAAAAGGTTAAAATAAATTAATTTTTTAAATATTAATTTCTTTAACGGTAATCGATATAAAATTGATATTCCGATAAATATAATTTTAAAGTAAACAAAATTAAAACGGCATTTTTTCGTATATATAATTCGATAAAATTTATCTTTAATAATTTATTTATTATATTTTTTTAACGAAAAATATTAAACGGGTATTTGGTAAATTAAAAATTTAAAGGCGGATATTAACCGGTCGAATTCCAGAATTACGTTATAACCGCATCGGAAATCTAAAAAAAATTTAAAAAAAATTAAAAATTTTTTTTTTAAATAAGCAAAAAATTTTAAAAAAATTTCCGGATTCGTTTTACGTATTCCAGATTTTTATTTTCGGAAAAAGGAATTTTTTAACCGTTATATATTTTTTATTTTTATAAAACGGTTAACGTTATAACGTTTGAATTTTTATTTTTAAAAGGAATAAATTTTTAAAATAACAAAAATTTATTTTATTGTTTTATACGGAAATTAATTTTTAACTTATTCGTTAATAAGACGATAATTACGTTATTTTTAACGGTTTCTTTAACGGAAATAATTAACGTAATATTATATATACTTAATATATTTTTTTATTTAATATATCCGACAGAATAATAAATACGGATATTAAAATAAAATTATTTTCTTGTTTTTTTTATAAACGTTAAAAAATTTAATATTATTTATTAACCTTTTTTATAACGCGGTTATAGCAGTTAATATTCTTTTAACTTTAAAGGTAATATACCCGTTTAATAAATATCGGGCTAGAAGTTTAATTGCCGGTAAAAAGTTAATTAAAACTAGAAAATTATCGGGCCAAATAATACTTTTATTTTTACAGTTTAATAATAAATTATAATTTTTTTTAATTAAAACCGATAAATATTGAAATGGGACGGGGAGAATCGGTCCTGATCAGTGCATAATCGAAAAGCGTGTCACGAGTAAGCCCAGGGTTCAAGAAATAATAAAAGCAACGCAAACTGTATTCTGGTGTTAAGACCAATATAAAAGCAAAATTATGGATAATAAATGGTAATGTTTTTGGGGTTAAGCCCGGCGAAAAAAACCGTTAGAAATACATAAGAAATGCTAACTAACTAATTAGCTAAGTTATATGTCCAATTTCGTACTTTATTTTATTTTAATCTTTTTTTTATAAGATAAAATTATTTTTAATTTATCTTAAGAAATAATTAAATAAAAACTTAACGTAATTAATTTCTAACTTTATGAAATATATATAAAATTTACTGATTAATTTAGTTACCGTTTACGCGGTTTGTTTTCCAGCTTTTTTAATTTAGAACTTCGTCTTTTGCGTTTAGCCAAATCCTTACGTTATTTAGCTTTCTTTTTTTCCTTTTATGCCTTATCCTCCTTTTCCTGCTTAATGATCGAGGCCTTATATTTGGGCCAACCAGGCCAATTTTGAGGGAAGTATGGCTTTAATCGTTATGCTATTATTTTATAAGTATCTTTTACCTATTTGTACGGTATATTATACCGGCTTTTTACTATTACTTATGTTCGTTAATTACCTATAACTGGTTAAGGTTTGTATTTTAGCTTAAAGGTAGGTTTGGGGGGCTATGTCGGTAATGTATGTTTAAGACGAATGGATTGGAGGGGAGGTATCGGAGTTACGGTAGTTCGTAAGGTCGATTTTTTAAAATCGTTTCTTTTTTGATTAAAAGGAATTAAGCTTAATTGTTAAATATTTTTAGGATTTAGGGTTTTATTAATATCTGGCTTTTTATTATCGTCGCTAGACGGGGATAAGAATTTGCCAGGCCATAATTTTGCAGATTTTAAAATGTTTTTTTATTTTAACTTAAATTTAAGGTATTTTTTAATCGTCTTTTTTATGCTATTTAATATAACGCCTTTTTCGTATAATATAAACTCACTTTATCGTTTTGGGTTACGAATAATAAAATAAAACGCGTAAGTAACCTATAAACCGTAAATTTAAAATATATTCTGGGACGGTATATTAACGATCGCCATATATATAGGCGGGTTACCAAAAGCTGAATTTTTCCAGGCCTTTTAATATTTTTGCAAAAATAGCTTAGTACGTTTTTTAAACGGATAAATATCAAAAAGTATAATAGTTCTTTTTAATCGGATATATAACATATTAACCTAATAACCTTTTTTTCTGTTACCGACTAATATTTTAAGCTGGGTAACGGACTAAATATATTTAGGGTTATAAACCCGGATTATTTTTTTTGTTTTATTAAAGATAATAACAGCCTAACCTTTATTAATTACCTTTCCGGTTTTTAAAATAATAATTATAATTCCGGGTAAAGTATTTATAGCAATTATTTAAATAACTGTTATAATATGTTATAATCGTAAGTACTTTTTATTTTGTATAATTATTAAGGTTTGCTATAAACCGGCCGATATTACGTTATTTTAAAGTTTATCGGATTATAAAGAAAATAAAGTGGCCTTTTATTATGGACAGGTATTACCTTTATTATATAGGATAATAAAAATAAACCGATTAAAGTATAATTCCGGGTTTGGTATTAAAAGAGAATAAAGGATACGGCTTTTATTATGTATTTTATATAATACGTAATTTATATTATCGATATTTTATATAAATATATTAACAGTTTAATTAAGATTTCCAAAATATAATATATTTAACTTTTTAGATCCCTTATTTTTATTTTATAAAGTACGCTTTTTGGACGATAATATTGTAACTGGTATTAAGTTAATTAAAATATACAAGTATAATTAAAACGATATATAATAATTAAAGGTAATAATAATAATAAATAAAGGTAATATATAATATACAGATATATATAAATATAAATATATCTATATTTAGATACAAGTATATAAAAATATAAGTAAGTTATAAATATCGAATTATATAAATATAAGAATTTATTAAAAAATGATACCGAATTATGTACGTAATTAATTAGGTATATATAAGGCCAATATATTAAATTTTGTTATAAAAAACGTATACGCCGAAAAAATTCCTAATAATTTTATCCGATATTATATAAAAAAGAATATAATCGTCGGTACGTTTCTTTAATTAATTATGCAATTATTTCTGCATTTATACTTTTTTTATAACTTTTTTCCCATAAATTATATTAACTTTTTTTTCCGATTATATTTATTTTTAAAATTTAATATATATTTAAATATATACATAAATATTTTCGTTATTTTAATTAATTTATTATAAATTCCCGTAAATTATTAAACCTATATAATACCTAAAGTTTTTATAAAAATATAAACCTAAATAAATTTATTAACCTTATAAAAAAATCGTTTATTAAAAAATAATCCGGACCAGGTAATAAATTATCAAATTTTAATAATATTAAATCCGTCGATCGCAAAGTTAAACAAAATATACGTAAATTCGAACATATTTTTGCTTAACGTTGTAAGGTTCTGGCTGCATTAAATACGACTATATTTTTTAAACCTATAATTTATTATACCGATAACGCCTTATTTATTAATCGGGATATTAAGCTTTTATATAACCCTAATAATGTCCGTAAACTTTAAAATTTAATATATCGTCGGGCACTTATTTACGAATTAACTTTTTTTTTCCAATATAAATTCCGCAATATAATATTCGATTAAGATGCCTTATTATTTAAAATACCGGTTATAAATAATTTACAACTTTTTAAACCTTAATCCTTTTAATATATATTACCGTTAATCGAAATAATAAAAAGTTTAATACTTAACTTAATTTTAGGTATTATTAAGCATATAACCGGTAGCTGCCGATTAATATCGGTTATACTTTTACTTCCTAAAATATCTTAATTTTGCAATATTATTTCGGGATCTTTATTAACGGTTTCAATAATTTCAATAAATCCGCGTATTATTAATCGGCTTTTTAGGCCATTTTTAAATATTAAAATATTACGCCTTTTTAACTTTTAAATCGGGCGTTAACGGAAATTAATTTAATTTTGGAACGACCAAAATATTATATATTAAGTAACGTTTAAATATATTAAAGTAAGTATTTTTTATTCCTTATAACATTTTTAACGAATTTTTATTAATTAATATAAAATATTCGAAATTATATTTATTAATTTAGTCGGCGGTCCAGTTACCGGTTGGTATATACGATAACGAATTAAAAGCGAAAACTTTTAAATAACCGTAAATGCTTAATTTAATATAATCGTTATATTTTAAAACGAAAGTAAAAAGTTACCGTTTTATCCTTTATACGTTAAGATATTTCGAATTAAGCTTACGGATTTTTTTATATTTTTGCTTATTAAAAACTTTCGGTATATTACTAACTTATTTATTTAAAATTTTAAGGTATTTAATATTATCCCGTATAAGCTATATAAATAACGATATAAAATATTAAAACAGCCTAATTAATATAGTATATATTTATTCTTTAAATATTAATCGATTCCGGGATTTTATGGAAAATCCTATAATAATTACGTCGGATTTATTAAAAGTTATAATTATACCTTCCGGAATAATCGGTTTAAAAACCTTAAGGCAAATTATAAACGGTTATTATAAATTAAAAAAAATATTCGTAACAATATTTGCCCAATTATAAAAACATTCGATAAAAATTAACTTCGGAACAAAATTAAAAAGTATATTTCGAATCCTTAATACCGGACGAATATAATTAAACGTACTAATTATAAGTAAAATATAATAAATATCGTATAAAATAATAATAGGCAAAGTAATAATAAAGCATAATAAAATTCCTATATTTTATTTTTTTGCAATTAATCGTATTAATTTCCTTCGCTTTCTTAATCCGTTCGTTTCCGATATATTACTGTCGTCCACAATTACGTAACTTTCGAATCGACCATTAAATATTTACACCTTAATATTTATTCTTATAAGTTTTGAAACTTTTGGCTGCTAATTTTTTGGTAATTTAATATCAATAACGTTTAAAATATCCGACATTTTATCGGCGGGTTAATCAATAAACGGTTTTGTTTAATCGTTTTTTTATAAATTAATCGGTTTTTAATATTTTTTTTCGTCTTTTATAAATTATTTTAATTTATTAATAAAAAAGGTCCTTTATAACTTCGTTCTATCAATTTTTTTTCAAACAATAAATACCTAAACCAATAATATTATTAATTAAATACGGGCCAGTTTAGTAATATTTAAGCTTTATATTTTTGGACATATTTATATATCGGGGCGTATTGTATAATAATACCAGGTCGTCCATTTTTAAAGATCTATCTCTTATCCTATTCCTATCTTTTTGGTTTGCCAATCTGGCAGTTTTGCGACGCTGATTAGCAATAACTTTGGTAGCCTTGGCCACGTCCTTAGCTTTCCTCTCCAAAAGCCGAATCCTCTAGGCAATCAAATCTTCTCTCGTGGTGTTAGGGTCCCATGTCATGATTCTCCATGTCGGCAGGACTGTCTCGATCGCCTGACTCTTCAAGACTTGAGGGAACTGAATCATGCCTAAGGTAGCCCTATCCTCTGGGGCTCCAAGGAAAATGGTATAGCCGTCGTCGGTAAGTGAGACTAGTCCGGTGGTTTCCATGTTAATAAATAGGCGGCACTTTTGCATGTTATGTCCAGGCTTTTGGCAGAACTAATAGATACCTTGATTAAAGTTGCTAAAGCGTCCATTACGACCTTGGTAACCGCCTCGGTAACCTCCTCAACTTCGGTATTTACCTCGTCTACGGTAAGGACTTAATCGACTGAACTTATCCGGCTGGAAATTAACTGCATTAATTAACGGATCGGTACCATAATGGCATGTTTAAGGTGCCTTTTGTTTTGGCGGAACGTAATATTATAATATCCGGGCTACTTTTCGGTTCTTTATTTTTTCTTTAAAAGCTTCGAGATTTTGGATTTATCGGATTTAGTTAATCTTTAAGTTTTATAGCGCGTTCGTAATTTCCGACACCTAATTAATCCGACCCGATAATAATTATCGTAGATAAAAGCTTCTTTATCGTTATAATTTAAACTGCTAAACCGAATAAAGCCGATCCTTATTTTTTTGCTTAATATTAAAACGGACGTCTTTATATTATTACTTACGTTCTTTATATTTAAAAAATGTAGCTTTATTTATGGCCCAGCTTTTAATTAATATAAAAACCTTATCGTAAATTATTACGTATAAATCCTTAAATTATATATTTAAATTATTAATAATTTTTTCGAAATAATTAATTAATAATTTTTTTAATAAGCTTTTAATATATTCGTTTTTGTTAACTAATGATTTTTTTTACTTAACTTTTTCCAAAACATTTTTTATTTTAACGGCATATTTTAAATAATAATCGTAAACCTAATTAAAATTATTTTGTTAAATTTATTTAGTTAAAATCTTTAATCGATTTTTAATAATCCGAATTTGCTTTAAGTTTTATAACTTAAAAATTTTCAAACCGATTTTAATTACGTCGTTCTATTTAGTTACTTTATTAATAATTACTTTAATTTAATTTTTTATATTATTATTATCGGTCCAAAATAATAATTTAACAAATATTTTAAATTTCGTAAATTTATATTTTTTATATAATTAAATAATCTTTTTAATTTAATCGGTAATTCCGATTTTTAAAAAACGAAGGTTTAAATAGGTTAACGGATTTGGAAAAATTATAATAAACGAAAACCTATTTATAATAAAAGTAAAAAAACCGTATTCGGGTTAATCGATTTATTTAAAAGGTATAACGTCTAGTATAAGTATTACAAATTTTATAAATAACTTTAAAAGGTTTTAAGCTAATATAATTTTTCGTTTTTTCGGTATTTCGACAGTAATTCCAGAAATTATTTATATACTTAAATCCTTAACAAATTCTGGAAATTCGATCGAATTATTATTATTCCGGAATTTAACTTTATTAAGCTTATTATCGTAAAAGTTCTTTATTAATCGGTATTAAGTAATCGTATTTAAGGTAAAATTTTAATTTTTCGTAAAATTAAGGATATTTAATACCAAAAATAATCCGTATTATAATTAAATTTAAGTAATAATTTTAAAAAGTTTCGATAAACTTTTAAAAAACTTATTAAAATTTATTTTAAATTAATTAAGATTATTAATTTTCGAATTATTTAAGTTATAAGGTATTATTTTAACGGGAATATATTTAAGCATAAAATAAATAATTATTCGTAATAATTATCTTAAATATATTTTTTTTTTATTAAATTTAAAAAATAAATAATTTTCTTTTTTTATTAATCGTTTAAATAACTTTATTTTAATTAATGTTATATCGTTAATTATTTAACCGTACCTTTTTTAATTTGCTAATTAATATTTTTATTATTAACTTAAACGTTATAATATTTAAATTTAAATTTTTTTTTTAAATAATACCGTTTAATAATAATTAAATATAATACTATCCGATTAACGCCAAAAAGGTTTAAAATATATCGCGTAACGTTTCTTTTTTAATTCTTGCATTATATTAAAAAACGTTATTTTTTTTCGGTATTTTTTTTCGCTTACAAAATAAATAACTTTATAACCTTATTTCTTTTTTTGTTTATATTCGTTATTTTATTTATATCGTTAATCTTATTATCGTTATATTTATTTTAATTAATCTAAATCCTAATAATTACGTTACTAATAACATAATTTTAACTTTTTTAACCCTTATTAATTAAATTTTATAATTTATTTTATTACGTAATTTTTTTATTAATACGTATAATATTTTAAATTACATAATTAATTTAAAACTTAAATAATTAAACTAAATTTCGATACCGGTTATTATCCGCGTTTATATTCCTTTACCGTTTTCCAAATAAAGTTATATCTTTAAGTAAGGTATCGTACTTAGGCAGTCCAACAGCTTTTTTACTAATCGGAAAAGGGTCGCGTCGTTATCGTAATTATTAGTCGTTTACCGCAAATCGCTATTAGGTTTGCATAATCGTAATCATAATCGTAATCGTGCTTTTAATCAGGACCTTATCCCTTCCGTCTTACAATTGGAGATCGAAAGTTGCTTCGGTAATTAATTAAAGCCAATTTCCTTTCCTTAACAGCCAGATAAAATAAAACGGGAAAAATCGGTCCTGATTAGTATATAATCGAAAAGCGTATTACAAATAAGCCTAAGGTTTAAGAGATAATAAAAGTAACGTAAACTATATTCTGGTATTAAGACCAGTATAAAAGCAAAACTATGGATAATAAGTGGTAATATTCTCGGGGTTAAGCCCGGCGAAAAGAACCGCTAGAAATACATAAGGAGTGCTAACTAACTGATCAGACAAGTTATATGTCCGACCCTGCACCTTGCTCTATTTTAATATATTATATCCGGTATTTATAATTTGGAAAATTTAATCGGAAAAATATTATCCGTTAATTTCAAATATTATAATTATTTAAATTTTTATTTAACCGACTGGTCGTTTCCGGTAATCCTATAATTAAATTAGTTTTTTTAACCGGATAATATAAACTTATAATTATTTTTATGCTTATTTAATAAAAAAATGATTAACAAAAAATTAAATTTATATTCCGGTATTATTAAGAACGGTAATACGTAAATTAATTTTAATAAAAGTTTTATATTTTTTAAAATTATTTATTTTCGTTATTATTAAAAAAAAAAATTTAAATTTTTTTTAACGGCCTTATTCTTTTTTTAACTTGTTAAAATTAAACGAATTCTTTATTATCTTTACCGTAACGACCTTTTTCTTATCGGGGTAATCGTTAACTTTATATTCCGTCTTGTTATAATTAAAATACGTATTAGTTCTTTAATAAATCTTTTTTTCGATTTTCGATAAAGGCTTACCGGTATTATTTAAAGTTTTCGATTTATCGGGATTATTATTTAAATAAATTTTTTGGTTTTTATTTTTTGGTTTATTATTAAAATCGTATAATCGGGGTTTACGTTTTTATTAACGTTTTTTATAAACGAGCTGGTTATTATAAACAGTTATAATAATGCGGTTATAAAAATTTTCGTAAATACCGTTAAAATTACGGCTATTTTTAAAAAAACGTAAATCAAAGTTTAAAAAAATATATTCCCAAAAAACTTGCTTTTATTTATCCTTAACGATTTTAACCTTTTAAACGAAAATGTTAAATTTAAAAATAAAATCGTAAATATCTTAATTTTTACCGGGTTTAAATGTAAAAATACGAAAAGCTTTTTTAATAATAAAAGTTTAATTCGGGTTATAATATAATAACTTTAATACTTAAATTATTTCGGTTATATAAAAAAAGGTTATATAATTAATCGGTAACGAATTTTAATTACTTATTTGATTTTTTTTAAAAAGTTTATTAAATAAACTATATAAAATATTTCGTTTCGAAAAATCGGTTTATTTATTTCGAACTTATTTATAATTTTACGAACCTAAACGTTAAATTTAATTTTATTACCGCTAAACTTAATTAGGTTATTAATATAGGCTTTTTTCGGTTATAACTAAAATTCGTATTATTATTTTTTTCGAATTTATAAAAAGCGGGCCATATTGCTATACCGGTAAGGCGAAACGTACTGGTACTACCGAAAGCGTTATTAATTATGTTTTCCCGGTAAGAACGGTCGGCGTCGTCGAAAGGAGTAAGGGAATAATAGCTTTATCTGGCTTAAAAGCAAACGATTTCGTTGCGAAATCTTTAAAGTTCTTCTTAAACGTTTTAATTATCGTTAGCCATCTCGTCGATCAACTATTTATCGGAATCGGTTTTTAAATAGCTATAATCTTGGTTTAATAAACTCTTTATTTTTACGGATTCGGTTTCGTTTTACGATATATCATTTTTTGCCGTTTTTTTAAAGTACTTATCGTTTTCTGTACTTTGATATGGATTTTAAGGAGGCATTTCGTTTTCTACATTCTCGATTTTACCTTTAATTAATCTAAGTCGTTTTAAACGTTAATTGATTAATAAATAATCTTTTTTAATAAACATTTAATCTTAATACTGGTCGGTCTAGGTCTTAATTTTAAATCTAGTCTTAGGTCTGGTCTGGAACGCGTTATTTTTCGTCGTTACGTATTAATGTAAAAGAGATATAATACCTTATTTATTAATCGCTAAGCTAACAAGGAAGGGAATAAGCTTAAAATAATAATACGGCCAGTATTGATATAACCTGGTAGCTAATTTATTGGCACTATAAACAAAGATTCTAAACTAAAAAAAAGAAAGAAAAAAAGGCAAAGTTGCGAAGTGCGTAAAGATTTACAAATATCTCCACTTTCTGTATGGCAGGTGGCTAGTTTATATGGCAGCTGTCAGCCCCATGTGACGGTTGCCAGCCTTACGGTTTGATCCTGGTGGCTGCCGTCACAATTAGTTCGACTTTAAAGAAGAATATTTTAAAGATTTTTTAATCGCTTTAAGCAAAAGAAAAGCGTTTGCATACGTAGCGGCCGTCGTCGATTAGAAGCAAGAGGCTCGTCGGCGCGGTAACGTCTAAGAAGACTTAAAAGGATTAGAAAAGATTAGAAAGGAACTAAAAAAAAAAAAAGAAACCATCAAAAAAAAGGTTACAGTAACGTTTTAAAAAGATGTAAAAGATTAACCGAAAGGCTTCGACCTAGAACAGCTAGTAACGAGAAGCCTGCTACGGATTCGGTAGTAACGTTAATAAAGATATTAACGCTTTAATTTTTTTTAAAAAAATGTTAAAGATATATCGAAAAGTTAACTAAATTATTACGAGATTATATAACGAAAGATTTAAAAGCGTACTTTATTCTCGAAAAACTTAAGAATATGTACAGGTCGGACGAAATAATGGTCACCCCGAACGAAAATTAGGGAAGACGAATTTTTCAAAGATTTAAGGGCGCCGGCGACGTTTAAATAGCTTTATAGTAACTCTAGGGCTATAAAGACGTACCGACAGTTATGGTGATTTATTAAAATGACGTTAAAAGGAACCAAAGGGCTTTAATTTATAGCTTTAAGATTGTAAAGATAAGGGAGCTAAAGCTTATATGTAGCTATCCCCCCACCTCCTAGTTGTAGGACAGAAATCAAGAAACCTAGTTCTCCTCTAGTCTGAAGTATTATAATACATTTGCTGATACGATATTATTATATTTACGTTATGGAAAAGTTTTTCGCTGTTTATAACGCATTTAAAGCTGCTATAACAGCCGATAATATTAAATTCGAATTTCTAAAAACTGAAGTTTTTTTAATAAATTTTAATAACGGTTTATTTAATTTAAAAGTTCCTTTAATTATGATTACGTTAACTGTTTTTTCGCTTATCTTTATCTATTTTATTTTATTTTTATTTGTAAAAATCCTTATAAATAACCAAAATATAACGAAATAATTACGAGATTTTTTTAAAACTTTAATTAAAATAATAAATAATATATATATATATTGTGAACTAAATAACTATAACGTACTTATATATATAAGCGAAAGATATATATAAGCGAAAGACTTTTTTAATTATTTCAACTATGTATTTTTATTTAGCTATTACTTAATATTAATATTATATAACGTTTTATTAAAAAAATCAAAAATAAACTTAGTTATTTAAAGTAAAAAACAAAAGCCGAAAATTAATTACAAAAAGCTTAATTCTGTTTATAAAATTCTATATTTTATTTTAATATACCGTTTTAATGGTAAATATACCTAAACGGATATTATTTTTTCTTAATAGAAAATAACGTTAATTAAAAATAAATTTAATTATTTATTAAATTTTTAATCTAAAGACGTAAATGTTTTTTATCCGGCTTAAATACATTAAAAATATAGCCAATATATTACTAACTTAACGTATTACGGAATGCGTCGAAATTAACTAAACGTCGAACTTTATTAAAGCGTAAAAAAGTTTTTATACGCGTTTAAATCGGAAAATTAATTATTAACGGGTTTTATTCGAAAATTTAAAAACATTTTACAAATAATTCGAATTTATTCGGCTCCTAATTACAAAATACGGTATCGTAAAAAATATATTTATAATTTCGACGAAATTAAATTTTTTATAAATTTTTTTATAATAATAGGTACAATAATTATTAATACTAAAAAATATAAAAAACTTGGATAAACGTAATAAAAGAAATAAATTATAAATTATAATTATCGAAATTATTAATTTTTAAAGTTAAATTATAACGTTTTAAAAAAGCTCGTAAATTAAACAAGTCCACGAGCCGTTTTTATTAATATTTTAATTCCCCAATTTTAATTATTAATTTCTTAATACTAAATATATAAAACGTCTTATAAAAAAATCTAAAATAAACTTAGCTATTTAAGCTAAAAAATAAAATTAAAAGTTAAACTTTAAAAAGTTATATTTTATATATAATACCCCGAATTTACTTTAAAAGTCCGATATTACGGTAAATACGCCGAAATCGATATTATCTTTTAATTACGATAACTAGCGCCAATAGAAAAAAAGATTTATTATTAAAAAAGTCCTTAACCTAAGTACGTAAACGTTTTCTACTCAACTTTAATACGTTAAAAATATAATTAATATATTATTAACCTAGCGCGTTATAAAACGCGTTAAATTTAACTAAGCGTCGAACTTTATTAAACGGCAAAAAAAGCTTTAAACGTATTTAAATTAAAAAATCGATTATTAACGGATTTTATATGAAAATTTAAAAACGTTTCGTAAATAGTTCGATTTTATTCGGATTATAATTACAAAGTATGGTATCGTAAAAAAAGGTATTTATAATTTCGACGAAACTCGATTTTTAATAAAGGTTTTTAATAATAACGGGCATAATAATTATTAGTATCGAAAAACGTTAAAGATGTAAATAAACGTAATAAAAAAATAAAAAATAAATTATAATTATTTAAATTATCAATTTTTAAACTTAAATTATATTATTATTTATTATTATAATAAAAATATTTATTTTAAATTTTAATATTATAATAATTTATCATTTATAACAGGTCAACAAATTATATTAAGTAATAATAATTAAATAATAAATAATTTAAATTTAAAATAAATTTAGTATTTTAATAAATATATTTAAATATATAGAAAAAGTTCGAAATATTTTCTTATTTTTAACGGTTACGAAAATTACCATATAATAAAATTCGAAAAATATTAGGTTAATAATAATATTATTACGCTTTATATATCCCGCATATTTTTGGTATCGATTTTAATTTTTTAATATATATATATATTTTTAAAACGCGCTTATTTTACGGTATATCGAAAACTTAATATAACGCTATTATATTTATATTTTTAAAAAGGTTTTTTTTTTGCCGGCTTTTACAACGTCTTCCAAACTGTTATAACCTCCGATAATATTATCTCTAAATTTACAAAAATTAATTTTATTTTATTCGATTTTAATAACGGGTTTTTTTTTCGAATTGATTTTTTTTAAATTATATTTACGTTAACCGTTTCCCCGTTAATTTCCGCCGGTTTTATTTTACTTTTTACGAAAACTTTTAAAAATATCCGTAAAGTAATAAAATAAAAACGAGATTTATAAAAAGAAATTAAAAATTATTACGGTAATTTATTAACAAAAATATTTAAGTTAATTAATTTTATAATAAAAAGTTATATATTATTATTATATAAAGCTACTTTTTTCGGAAAAAAAGTTTAATTACGTAAAACGAATTATAGTTTAAACAAACGTCGTAAAACTAAAAATAAACGTGTTTAAAAAGAAAAAAATATTTGTTATATATAAAAAAAAAAAACTTTTTTATCTTAAAAAAAAGTAATAAAAATGCAATTAATAATAATTAAAAAAAGTTATTTTAAAAAGATTAAAACTAAAAAACGAAAATATAACGTTTGCAATAAACCTAGACATCATACGCGTATTTATTAGAAAGTTATAAATATATTTAACCAAAAAAAATCCCATTAATTTGAATTAATACGATATATTATTATTAAGTTATTTAAATTTGTTGCTGCGGAGTGCTAAAAACCATCCGGTAAAATGGTGCATCCGATAAGGTGATGTGCAACGTTATACATTATTATAATAAAGTTAACTAAATAACTATAAAAATACTATTAATATTCGCTTACTTAATAATACCATATTACGTATTTAAAGTGGACTTTTAATGATATTTTAAATATAACGTACCTTTATAATAAAAATTACCAATTTGTTAATATTTTCCATGAACCTGTGGCTGTATAGATTATCCATTAGAAAACCATTAAATCTATCAACTTATGTCAGGCACAAGCCATCTTTTCAAACTCCCGCCGCTAATCAGCTTCGGGTCCCAACCGGCGCGTTGTGGCGCAGCCCACCACTGCAGCCGCTGACGTGGCCCATATCGCGAAGCTCCAGCCCAGCGTGCCCCAGCCGGCACCGGCGACCACGTAACCGGACCAGAGCGGGCCGATGGTGCCGCCGAGCGCGAAGGACATCGTGAAGAGCCCGTAACCCAGGCCGTAGACGCCCTTCTCGCCGAAGATGCCCGGGTGTCGGGCGGCGAGGGCCCCGATGACGTAGCTGATCTCCGCCATGAGCGGGGTGCCGGAGAAGGCGAACGCGCAGCCCAGGAGGGCGAGCAGGGAGCAGAGCAAGACCTTGTCCCCGACCGTGTCCCCATCCACGAAGCGCAGGCACACGAGCAGCGGGACCGAGGCGCAGAAGCCGCCGAACGACAGCCACTTGGGCCCGTACCGGTCCGACAACCAGCCTACCAGCGGGGATATGAAGCCCGGCAGGAATATCGCCAGGAAGACGATGCCCGCCGCTGTCGAGGTCCAGTGGAATGTATTCTGGACGAACAAAGCCAGGACGGCATCAAAACCCATCCTGTGGACGATCAGTATGAAAGTCGAATTTGCCGGACCACCTGGAACTGAACCTACATGAGACCTGCCTCGGCGAAAATGCCATATAGAGCAGCTAACAATCTCGGGGACTTAATAAGCACGAGGGCTGCGTCATTCTTGTGCCATTGCTTGGTAGAAGACGGAGGAGCTGTATCATCTGCAAGACCGGCCGTCGAGTCTTCTTGAGGCTTGTGTTCGGTTGTTATCCGCTGCCTCGGTTCCTCTGTGGTACCATTGCCCGCCGGCGCGGGTAGAGTCCCATTAGACCCGTCGGAGTACGTCCGTGTGTCCGCACTCGTAGTCGGCGCATGAGCGGCCTTCTCGACGTCGGGTTCTGGGAGCCTTTCACATGTCGAGTTATCATCTTCAGGTAACCACTGCTTGGCCACCTTCTTCTCGATCATGACCAGTCTTAGCAAGATGTCTACGCCAACGATGCCGAAGGAGATATAGAAGACGGCATAGTAGCCGACAGCTTCATATACCGCACCGCCTATCACCGGAGCTATGAGGAGGCCGAGACTCATGGAGGTGTTAACATAGCCCATGGCGACACCGACGGCGTGTCCCATGGTGTCCACGAGAAGCGCGCAGCCTACGCTCCACACGATGCCTGCGCTAAGTCCCTGGAGGATTCTCCCCACGACCAGGAGAGCTATGGTGGTGCCGAAACACAGGAGCACCGTGGATCCGGCTAGCATCACCAGGCCGATCAGCAGAGGCCAGCGGCGGCTCGACGTATGGTCGGCATATATGCCGAAAATGGGAGCGCCCACGAACAGGGCCAGGCTGTAGCATGCTAGCAGGATGGAGGTCCACCGCTGCACCTCTTCTTCCGGGGTGCCGACCTGGACCGTCAGGGAGAAGGGGATGACGGGGATGACCAGGGCATAGTAGAAGATGTCCGTGAAGATAGCCAAGCTAACTGTCGAACCGGTCAGTAAGTCTGTTTGGGTCGATACAAATGCCCTTCGTCGATAAGGCACCCCCAAGCCAAGCTCTAGTCTCTGGCTTATATTACAGGGAGATTATGAGTTAACTAACCGGTGAGTATTATAATGAATGTCGAGGAGCGCTGTTTCAGGAGGTACGGGGGTTTGGACGACGGGTCCTTCTTCGCCCCTGAGAGGAACTGCCAGGCACGGCTGAGGATCTTCATCCTAAGAGCCAAGAGATTTTTATACAGCACGACCTCGAACAGCTCCCGAAATATTTACAATGAAGAAATATGTAGAAGAGTACATGGCGGTCTATCTTCCAGCCCGGGCTTCTTTGACGTTCATTAGGTAATATCATAACGTTATAACAATTATTACATAAACCGATGGACGGCTCGCCAAGGTTCGTGCTAACCATAAGCGGGTTCTATAGAGCAACTCGTGCATATATGTGGAGGCCGCGGGAACAGGCAAGGCGTCTTGGCTCAGCAGTTAATGATTTGATTGATAAGATCGCTATCAGCAAAGCTCAGGGACACCGAGTTGGTCGTCTCCGAGGTTTGATTAATTCCGTCGCAACCCGCGGACTGCGTTGTCTTATGGCGCCACGACCATGAATAAATATATACAATGCGGGCACCAGATCGTAGCTTAGAGTACGAACTACCTACCTGGGTACCTAGGTAGTAGGTAATGGATGCTGCTATGGTCACCGTGGGGCCAAGGATGTACATACTACGCACCCGAGCTACATAAATCCCAGCCGGCGTACACCCTAAACTAGCGGGGCGATGGGTGCATACTTCGCAAGTACAAGGTAGAGTACAGAAGTCCACTAAAATTTTCCGAGGCCTGAATAATTTCTCTGGGGCTTGCAACTTCTGCATTTTGAAGCGTCACCAAAAGCAACTTTCGTGGCCGCCCGTCGTCGGACACTGTATTCGACTTCGATATACGGAATCAATCCAGGCCCATTCTGAGGTGAATTTATCCGGATATAGGCGCTGAAAATGACGGACGATTCCACGACATCTGCGGAATTCTCTGTTCTCCCAATTACTATCCCTCCTCTTCCCTCCTACCCAGTCCAGGCGACACACTACATATACCTGCGAAGAAATGCGCCTAAGATAGCTACCGCCAATGACACGCGTAGCCTGTTTCTCGCGAACGTCCCCTCGGATAGCTCAGAGCCTCATTTCCGAGCCCTGTTCACCAGTCTAGTCGGAGCCGGCAGGTTCGAGAGTATCACATTCGAACAGGATAAGAATACCGTGATATCCTCTCCCGAGCCCGCGCAGGCCGCCCGACTAGCTGCGCTTCACAAAAAGAGAAAGCGAGAAGAAGAAGAAGAAACACAAAACGCCAAGGATGAAGCCGCTGCCCGGCTGCCAGACACATGGACCCGCAGATTACATCGGAGCGGTAGTACCGCCGTGGCCCTGCTCGCCGACGAGAAGAGCGTTGATTCCGTCCTGAAAGCCGTCAAGAAATTGAAGAAGTCGAAGAAGTACCCCGTGTGGGGAGAAGGCGTCAATGATAAAGCTCCGCCGCTAGGCTCACAATGGCTGCGAGCGCACAACAAGCTGTCGTATCCGGGCAACGACGTCGTCCAGGCCGCCGTGGACGCGTATTTCACGGTTTTCAATAGGAGAGAGGAAGAAGCTGTCCAATTAGCCAAGAGGCTACGTAATGAGCCCGACGAAGACGGCTTTGTCACGGTCACGAGAGGCGGCAGAGCAGCACCGGCGCGGAGGGACGAAGCGGAGGAGGCCAAGAAGAAGATGCTGGAGAAACAGCAGAAGAAGAAGGACGACATGCAGAACTTCTACCGATTCCAACTCCGGGAAAGGAGGAAGGCTGAGCAAGCCGATTTGCTGAAGAGGTTTGCCGAGGACAAGAAGAAGGTCCAAGCGATGAAAGAGAAGAGAGGAAAGTTCCGGCCGGAGACTTGAGAGCCTCGAATCAGACAATGGATCGATGCCGACTCAAAACCTACTGAATACGGGGAGGGAGCAAACGGAGCATATAACTCCCACCTTAAGTAAGTTTACTTCTGCACGTTATCCAATCCCTATTCATGATGACGCATGCGGGGCCAGCGAATGCAGTCTACCCTGGAGTACCAGATCCCGACAGCAGCTGCCGATAACAACCGCGAAACAACAATCTTCTCACACTTGTCTGAGAATAAGCCCTCTTCTGTTAGCAGCGTGAGCATCGTTACCGTATGTCTTCTAACCATCTGTTTGAGCTTAGGTACCAAGCGGACTGGGGGGTGCTGTCAGATTATGCCGACGTAGCTTGGTTTCAATCGAAGGCTCTATAAGAGTAGGCGAGATCGCCCCCACGCGCTCTGGTACTGGGACTTTTTCGAACTCACGGCCCATTAATGCAGTCGAGGCCGTCCGTTCTTCCATTATGTAACGGCCCACATCACCCAGCTACTCGTATGTCGCATATGCCGCCTAAGACTATTCAGTTCCATCCTCGGAGCACTCGAGGGACGACTCTCACACATGCTCGGTGTGGTCGAGTCCTATTTTCGACTCTGTGCCTCGGATGGATTGTCGTTCATGTTGTGTATGATACTCCCAGATATGCGAGTATCCAGTGTCAAACTGACTGCTCCGCTTGATTAAGAGCAGCCTCTTAACAGAAAGCATTTACCAAGCACTCGTAGTAACTCCATGCAATCAGCTTTGCGTTTTCATACACAGAAATTTGCGTACAGGGGAACAATTCCAAGATCTAGTGCTTGTGTTCACTATTGCACCAGAGAAGATGGCAGAAATAGCCTAGGACTCTTAGTAGGGAGACTTTCGCCTTCACGGTCACAGCAGAAAGAGTCAATCGTGTGCATATGATTCTCCGCCGAAAGTCGAGTTTCCTTCCCCATTAGTACTGATAGGCATGAATGGGATTCAGACACTTTCACGGCCGCTTTATAGATTGATTTAAGACTAAATGTCAGCCCTCGACTCCATCAGTATAGGGTTATAAATACCAGGCAACATATCATTGGTAATCCGTGGGATTTTGTCTACTCTAATCTCGCTGGAGATATTCGCTCGAGCTGACCAGTCTTACACTCCATGACCCCGTGTTGCCCAGGACCGGGAATCAAAGGCCCTATACGTTGAATCTCAGGGCGACCACGTTAGGCATGGCTACGTATTATACGCTGCAGACGGGCGGTATCCGAGCCGCCCTTTCCTTCCCGCGCATCTAACAGGGATGTTATGACCTGGAGGAGTTCCGTCTTCGGGGCTGATGAACGAACGACCTTTCCGAGGGGGTGCTCCAGAATCTCGAGGGCGAGCTCCTCGCGGAAGAACGCCGCTTCGACCGGCCACGACACGGACAGGGAGGGACGCCTGCTCTGAATTGCGTTCGGCGAGGCCGCCCCGCTCGGCGGAGGGTTCCGGTTGTCCTCCCTCGAGCCCGAGACCTCCCCAGGACCCTGTAGCCGACGCTCGGGGTCTGGTCCGCGACTGCCGCCCCGATTACGCCCGTCTGCATGCCCCCGGGCCGGCTGCGGCCATCGTCCGGGCCTGGACCCGGACCCGACATTGAGCGCTACTGCCTCATACGGGCCCCGGGCCTGGGCGAGGCTCACTACGTCGGCAAAATGAGGCTGGACCACAGCGCCCGGGTGGAGGGATGCGGCGGAGGCCGGAGGGGGTGGACGCGAAGCATGAAGAGATCGATGAGCGGTGCTCCCGGGCCAAGTCGATAAGAACAGTGTGGCGCTCTGAAGTAAAGGGGTTAGAAAAGTCCTTCAAGGGATGCTTTCCATAGTCACTTGGCTAATTGACCCACTCTTCGTAGGTATATAACTCTTCCTCGCCGGAAAACTGTTGATTCAACTCCGAAAGAAGGAGTATGACCATGGTTCTGATACGTCAGTAAATGTAAGGTCTTCATCTTCCACATACCATGATCCATTCATTGCCAAGTACCAGGTACTGTGGCACATCGTTGAGCCCATGTCTTTGGCGCCACGCTACCATGGAACGTTGTGTGTCGTAAAACAAAGGGCTAGGTTGGTCCGTTTGGATTAGCGCATCCCACACTCGCCTCTCGCTGGCATTGAGGTGCCACCCGGATGTTCTAGATCAGCCACTTGCACTTCCAAAAGACCCCGGAATCCAGTTGATGGTCTGACAGCTATCACAGGAAGCCATCGACCGTAACAGTTTCGCCTCCGAAGGTCTCGTCGGTACGACGCGACAAATTTAGCTTGCGGGCGGGTGACTGGTCTTAACTGAACGACGAAATACGACCCACATGTCATCTCGGATCCATCTACTCGGCTTGTTAGCTTTTAAGATCACGCTACGGTGCTGTTTCAGTCCATGACAGTCAAGGTACTCCTGTCTGCAATGACTTGTATCGAGCCTGTCCCATCGACTAGCACTCTTGATAAAGGCTGAAAGATTGCGCACGGTTTCCGACTCTTGATCGTAATAATCCGCCAGGCTTATTGAAAAGCCATATCCAGCCACACGGCTGTCTTCGAACATTCCTGCATGAGATAAATTTTCTCAGGGGGATAATAAGCACCTCCGTTGACAAGGGTTTCAATGCTAATGATTAGATAATGCAGACCCGGTATAATCAGTCGCGAAAGTCGTTGAGTTGAACGAAACCTGGATAGGGATTGAGCTGGGGAGCAAAGACACCCAGCATAGAATACTAGACTTCGAAACCCAGAACGCGTCGCGGACTGATGACACCCCAATCCCGAGCCAGAACCCTAGTATGTTGCAAGCCTACTTCCTCTCTTGACGGTGAGTTCAAGACTTGCATAAAGAAGTTACTCGAGCCAGGTCTAGCATGTTCCACTCATCGGTATTTGGTTGATTACCGAGCATGTAGTCTCCAGGGACATGATTCCTAATGCGCTTGAGCCATGATTTACCGTTGGCAAAGCGAAGACGACCACTTACCATAGGGCGTAATGTCAATATCGCGCATGACGTGGCCCGAATTCCCAATTCTCTCTGCAGTGAGGCTGGGGTTTAGCTTACCAGAGCTGTCAACACGAAATTGATAAGTAAGTGGACAGCGACGTTCACCGGCGAGACACTGCCTGTTTCACATTTGTCCTCGTAGAAGTATAATACCTTGTTGATTCCACGAACTCTCACTGCTGTTACGACTAGACAAGCTAGCAGGGTCGCTGCCATAATAGCTAGAACGACGCAATTGATTTTAGCTGCCTTCTTCCAGCCAAAGGACTTACTCCCCCAGGAGGAAGTCCATCTTGAATATCACTGCCTCTGACGCAGGCGGCCGTTGAAATATCCCATACACAGTGTCGTTATGAGCGCGGTCAGGCATTACACAACTGGCAAAAGAGATATTATCGGGGTCGGGAATCGCGGACGTCTTTATAGCCAGAGGTGAATTATAACTCCTGCCTGCTACAACCTGATAACAAAGTGCGAACTGCTTGCACCGCATTAGGCTGGGGGAGTGACCGTCAAGAAGGATTGCATAGGAGCTGCCACATGCCGGAATATGCCGCCCATCGAGCAAGGCGGGGCCGGCGAGAGATGGGGGTGTAGCTCTAAGCTTCGACGTCGGTCTTCTGTTTATTGTTCGACATACCGGCCTTGCTAGGCTGCTCACTGAGATCTGCCTACTCGGGGAGCACGAAGTCACCCACCCTTGGGGAATTTGTCAGCTTGTGGAAATCATCGACCTGACCTTTTCGAACGTCTTCATAGTCAAGAATACCAAGGCGGTGGGCTGATGGGGTTGGAAAACCGCGTCCCTGATGATACGGATCATATGAGGGGCCGTCGCGCTTCCGTATCCAGGGACATATTAATTCTTCCCTCCGCAGGAGGACTTCTAGCCCCCACAGCCCCCGCCCCCCCGGCAATAGACCAGCCCGGGGGCTATTGCCTCTCCTTAATTCATAATCTTTTTTATTTTTTTGGGGGCGATGGTTTCGCGCCAGAACATGACCGTCATGGAGAAGCGCTTGCATCTCGGCGTGAACCTCGGTGCAGATACCAGCTGTACTTTCTTGGTAGTCATCAATTGCCGAGTAAGTACCATTAGCTCTCCCTTCCACTTCCATCTAGCTGGGTCCAAGTTGAAGTAGAATATGCTTACGGTCATAACGTAGGTCGAGATTTTGCTTGCAGACAGAGTGCCCAAGAAACTAGCAAATCAACTTCGCTTGATCTAGTGATTTGGGTCTCGGGAATAGGGGATGTCCGTACGAAGTCAACGTGCCCATGTTGGCATATTTAACGTGCTAGCAGACTGGTTCGGGACGCAAGCTTAATGCAAACGATGGCAGCGTCGTCCGCTTAACGAAATGCCCGCTTGATATTCTGCCAATCTTCGGGGCCAGCAGTAGCGCGCTTGGGCAAAGTACCAATATATGGGGATAATATAAGTTGCCCTCTATCACTTGTTCATACTGCTGATATTCGATCTTTGGAGTCTAAAGCCGGGTCTGTGAAGCGTTGAACATCAGTATCATACTCTCGCAGATGCGCTGACTAATCACCGGTGTCTACTAGAACTCCGAAGGCCCGAGGCTGAATAAGACTGATAAGAGCGCAAGGGAGCTGAAGGAGGGTAGCATCGTATGAATTGAAAGAACATTGTCCGCGGCGCTCCAATGAAGGCGGATGGACTCAAAGTGGCGCTCGGAATCTGGCCGAATACTGGATTGACTGCAGGCGGCTTGCCGATGTTATTCTGCCAGCCTACAGTAATTACCACATGTTGGCGTTCTTGGCGTTAACCGGGAAAGGCTTGCTTGGCCTGACTTCGTCCATTCGGGCCTCTGGGCCTAGACCGCGCATGCACTCAGCCGGCCCATCATCTACGCTAGGGGCTTCTAGTAACCGATGGAGCCACCGGCCTATGGCCGGCTCTGAAGATTTCGAACTTTTGCCCAAGTTACCTACTTAAGTTACCTACATAGTCAGCACCTTTCGAGTTGAAGTCTAGGGAATCTGAACCGTAGTACAGCGTGTATAGCGTACGACCTAATGTCTAATAAAGCCTTGTAAAGCCATCGGAAATGGAAGTACAACTTTAAACTACTACCTAGCAATTACTTAGGTAGACTAAAGCCATACTTAGGTACACGCAACTTCCGCGCCAAAATGCCATCAGTTGACTCCATTCTTCTCGTGGGCCGCGTTCCCCCACGAGACCCCCATCAAACAGACGCGCCAAGGCTGGCCTACCCAGACGTGCACCCAAGAGCGACCCCGGCAATCCCTGGAGATGGCTGCTGGGAACTTCCCGCAGTTGCACGTTAATTGCTTTAGTTAGGTACAAGCCTGGACCTAGCAGCGGTTCGCCCATCTTTGTTCCCCACCGTTAAACTGGGGGCGCTGCTCCGTTAATTCCTCTGCCATCCCCGTGGGCATCCATTCCGCTATGGTCAACCAGTCCACTGTAGTCCACTTGTAGCAGCCCTACCATTCAGATCTATAGATTATACCTCGATCTGTAGAATTTACTAAAAACCACCTTTGGGTTAGGCCGGACAGGTAGATAACAGATTAAACACAATTTCCATACCTTGCCCTTAGTACATGGCTACCTACCAGGTGAGTTGGTACCCACCAAGTAGCTGCCGGGCCATCCAGAAGTGTTGGCGACTTTACCTTTTCCCTTTCCTGGTTAACCTTGCCAGGCTCGTCCACCCATCAGACGCTGGTGTTAGCCCACTCTCTCTTGTCCCCTTCCAAAGTTTAGCAGCGTCGATCAGCTCTTTCTAATTCTTGATAGATTACACGTCGATCGATACGAACACTTACAAATTTCCGACTGGCGTACTCCTGGACTAGCCTCTGTCATCATAGGTAGTATACAGACTGTGTTGAGGGAACACCCCTCTCTACTCAGATCAGGCATTGTCGCGTGCCGACGCAGCGTCGTCCTTACTAGCACTAGGTTTCGACAGCCTGGCGCCGATTCAAACAACCATCGCACGTGTAATAAGCGCCATTACTCAGCCCCACAAGCCTTCAGCAGTTATTTCGTCTTTCTTCTACATCGGCCATCCAGCCTCTGGGTTCACACGACAGTTCTACTGCGCCTTGATGCCGTAGCTCATCGGTTATAGTCTAGCGTTCGACCGGAGGCGGGATCTCGTTGTCTACCATCATCGCGCCGCTTCCCGTTTGGGCCCTCGAACGTCGTGCAACCGCAGATCTCTGCTGGATTAGCCTACGAAGAACGAGTTCCCATCACTTTGGTGCTCTACGGAATTGGTCCAACCTATTGTCTACTTTCCACTACTACCTCGTCACTGTTGGCGACTCTGAAGCTCGTCACGACTGTCCCCCTTCCACTTCCGCCCGATTCGAGAGGTACCGATTACCATCTTCCAACAGTGCGACTGAGGAGGCTCGTCTCACCAAGTTGTGAACGATGTGTGGAATAAGACAACTCTGGAGACTCCCTGCATAGGCTGGAAGCATGAGAATCCGGATCCGAGAACAGCTGGCAGCACTTGTGCTCGTCGCTGTCCTCCTAGCGCTTGCTGTCATCTCCATTCCGGTGTGGATATACGTCAATGGCTTCGTAGTTGGTGTCGAGACGGGTGGCCTTTCATTGACTGCTTCTCTCAAAGCCGCTCAAGTTTCCTCCGAGCTCGAGATCGTCCAAACAGCATGCAGTATTATAACCACCCGATTACTTGTGCAGGAAGCCTTCGAGACCTTCTATGCGGGAAATGAGACCCGGGCGAACTGGGAAAAGGCCACAGAGGACCTTCGTAGTGCCCTTAATGCGGGCCCCGGAGGGACGTCGAATATCCTGCAAGCAAGACTGTATTCTCGGAACGAGACTGGTGCCCATCCGCAGGGTCTCGTCCAAGTCACTGGCACCAACCTCCCACTCATCATACTCCCCTATAAAGCCCCGAATGGCTCCAATATCGCGCTGAGTGACACAGACCTGGGCTACCCCCCAGAACTATATCCCAATATTACCTACGTCAATTCGGAAACTGAAGACCCATTCAACCCCGGCCACAATGAGGTTATTGCACGGCCGTACCCGGATATTAGGATCGCTTCGAGCACCAATGGTCTCATATTAGGACCTCTGGTCATCAACGAAACATATGCCCTGATATCGTACACTCTCCCCATACGAAAGAACAACCAGAAGTCCATAGTCTTAGGATTCATGACTGTCGTTGCCGAAGCGACCTCTATTGTCAATATAATGAGCTCTGAGGAGGGCCTGGGAGAGACCGGATCTGTCCTGCTTATCGGCCCTGCTACTGGCTGGAATCGATTTAGTAGATTCAACCTCCCAGCCAACTCGACGCATGGTGCCGCGGCGAATTTCTCCAATGTCGACGTAAAATTTATTTTGCCACCGAAGCCGAGGCCCGGACAGCCCGACCGACACGCACGACACAATTTTGCTTCGGGAAATTACCAGGAGCCCTTCAAGGTGAAAAACTATGATGCCGCTTTCAAAGCCTTCACTGTACGGAATCTTGAAGCCAACAATGCTAGTAGCATGCTTTCTACAACGAACGAGCAAGGGGTTCATGTCGCTGTCGGCTACGCCCGACCCCAAACAGTCTTGGTGAACTGGACACTCATTGTCGAACAGGACCGGGCCGAGGCTTACGTCCCGATCAACACCCTGAGGAACATACTCTTGGGCTGCGTCTTCTCGACGATCGGCCTGATACTAGTCGTGGTCTTTCCTATCGCCCACCTGAGTGTGATGCCAATTAGAAAATTGAAGACCGCCACTAAGAAATCGATGACACCCCCGGGATATGAGGAAGCATTCGAGGGCGATCCGTATTCTGAAGACGACCAGGGCCGATATGCATCCGTGGCTACCAACAAGGAACCGGAGAAGGGGATAGTGGGCCGATTGAAGGGGTTCACGCAGAGGAAGGGTCGGAGACCGGGTACGGTGTCGGAACACGACAGTGACCCACGTAGACGGAGGTTCAAGATACCTGGTAAAGTGGCGGAAAAGAAACATTACATCAGGGACGAACTTACGGAGCTGACTACTACATTCAACGAGATGGTCGACGAGCTTACCGAGCAGTACAGCTCACTGGAGTCTAAGGTGGCGGAAAGAACGTATGAGCTTGAACAAAGTAAGAAGGCGGCCGAAGCGGCTAACGAGAGTAAGACGCTGTTCATTGCGAACATCTCGCATGAGCTAAAAACCCCGTTGAACGGGATCCTCGGGATGTGTTCCGTTTGCATGGAGGAGGACGACCTGGTCCGCATCAAGCAATCGTTGAAGGTTCTCTATAAGTCAGGTGACTTATTACTTCACTTGCTAGAAGATTTGTTAAGTTTCTCCAAGAACCAGATTGGTCAGCAGTTGAGCCTAGAAGAGAGGGAGTTTCGATTGGGAGACATCCGTTCTCAGATACTAACGATATTTGACAAACAAGTCCGCGAAGGTGCCATCGATTTCTCAGTGCATTTCGTAGGTCCGGATCCCGATGCTGGCGAGGATTCTGACCCAAGCAGTCCGAGCGGCATGGACGTGAAATTCCCGGCGGTTGGTCCAAACGGCGCTGGGAGACTCAAGGACATGTGCCTGTGGGGTGATCAACATCGGATCCTTCAAGTACTCATCAATCTCGTGAGCAACAGTCTCAAATTCACACCGAAAGGTGGCAAGGTTTCTGTAAGGATGAAATGCATGGGCGAGATGGAGCAGCAGTCTTCTAATAGTAGGACTTCATCATTCTCGAGGACAAGCTCAAATCGACCAGGCAGACCTCGGCACCGCGTCGGATCTGACCCAAATGTTCCAGCAAGCCCCAAGGGTTTGTCGGGCCCTGTCTTCCAGTACAAGGGCACTGCACTGTCCATAAATCCCCTGGAGCCCAAACATCCCCATGTGCGCATCCGAGAAAGATCCCCGACACCACCACCACCAAATGCGAAGACTTTCATGTTCGAATTTGAAGTCGAGGACACGGGCCCCGGCATCCCCGAACAGATGCAGGACAAGGTCTTTGAGCCGTTCGTTCAAGGCGATCTAGGTTTGAGCAAGAAATTTGGAGGCACTGGATTGGGCCTAAGCATTTGCCAACAGCTGGCGCATCTGATGGGAGGAACTATTACTCTGAAGAGTACTGTTGGATTCGGCACGACCTTCAGAATGCACATTCCTCTCAAGTACACGAAAGACAGGTACGCTTCCAGAGGCCATACCATACCAGACCATGACTAACCAGAATCAAGGGCGTCGAGTACGGCATCGAGTACCACCGAGTCTCGACCCCCGAGTGTAGGCTCAGCGGGCGGTGAGACTCGGAGGAACTCGGCAAAGCAAGTAGAGGCGGATGCTAAAGCCAGGGTCTTTGAACGACAACCTAGACTCGTTGGTTGGAGCCAACCATTCTTTGCCGCAAACCCGACCGCGGGACCGAAGCCGAGCGCCGATGAGAAGATGAAGGCTGTCGAAGCAGCCGCCGCAAGCAAGAAAGAAGGAAAGCTCCGTGTTCTCGTAGCGGACGACAACAAAACGAACGTGGAGGTGGTAACCAGGATGCTCAAATTCGAGGACGTATACGATGTGACTATCGCCAAGGACGGCCAGGAGGCCTACGACTTGGTCAAGGCGGATATGGAGAAGAATCTTCACTTCGACCTTATCTTCATGGACGTCCAAATGCCTAACCTCGATGGTTTGCAGAGCACGCGCCTCATCCGAAAGATGGGTTATTCTGCGCCAATCGTGGCCCTGACAGCGTTTGCGGAAGAGAGCAATGTGAGGGAGTGCATGGAGTCTGGGATGGATGAGTTCTTGAGCAAACCTATCCGGCGGCCGGCCCTCAAGCAGGTTCTTCAAAAATTCGCTACGATACCCGAGGAGCCCGAAACCTCTTCCAACCACGACCATAATTCCACGAAAACTGAGGGCCAGACTCTCACTTCCGAAGCTCAGCCGGGCTCGATAGAGGCCAAAGGGAATCCGCACATGAACGGAACCCACCAGCCGGCCGGCCAGCCAGCATAATAAATACTTATCAAGCACCGAAATCATGCAAATCCTTACAAAACGGAGAATCGCACGAATGATATTCGATTGGGCGCAGTTCCGCCTAACATCAATTTCGCAGGGGTTTACTATGTGTCCCTATTTGCTTTACTCGAAACATTGAAGGCCGGCATCGACTACATTTACGATGACGAGTTAGACCGGCTGTCCCAAAAAGCATTTAAGCGAGAGTTTGGTAGACTTCACGAGGAATGGAATACGAAAAGTTTAGTGTGTTGTCATTCAGCGGCTGGCGAAGGGGCGTTCTTGGCTACATACTTACACGGATACGCCTGGGTATGGGAGGCGTACCATGAATTATTTACCAACTTTTTTCTCCCTGCATATATTTACTACTGTAATCAGGCTTCGAGTAGAGACGCCTTGGGCGCTATTTCCGTGACTGGCGGTTTTCCTCGTTCGAGTGTCGCATGGGACACGACCTCACCTGGTTTAGGTGAAACTTGCGGCCTTGCTGATCGAAAATTTTTTATAATAATACGTACGGTACCTAGATTATAAGGCCGGATATATAAACAAAATCTATCGTTATTACCGCGAAACCATAAAAAGCTAAATATATATCTTTTAAAAAAAATAGTTTTAAAAAGTTATTAATTAATCCTCTATTAAAAAAACCAAATTTTAAAATATATATAAATATAATTAATTACAAAAATACAAAATCGGTTTCGTTATATAAAACGATTAGTAATTTAAAAATATTTACGATAATATATATATATTTATATTTGTTAAAAATTCGTTTCGAATCTTAATTACTATTACGGCAAAATTTAACTTAAAACTTAAATAATACAATATTACAACTTTTTTTATTAATACAAATTTATTTCACAAAATAAATATAAAAATACCTTTAAATTATTTATACCGTAACAAAATACTTTTATTTAAAAAAGCATTATATAAACTAAAAAAATTACCTTTATTATAACAAAAAAAAATTATTAATACCTTAAAAAATTTTAAACTTAACCTTATTCCTTACAAACCTGGAGATACGGGAACTCCCATGGAAGAGGCGAAGGGACCCTCATTAGACGCCAATATACGGCGGATCTGGCGACTTGAAGAAAATGTATGTTAGTTCTAATCATCTCTAGCGAGTCTTGTTCTCTGTGAAGTGCTTTAGAGTGTTATACGTCTCTGCTCTAGTCGTGTTTACGGCACTGCCTGCCGGTAAAAAACAAACAAGTATCAGGAGCGCCCTGTGTTTCGGGATAATATTACTGCGCAAATTCTGGAATGGTCAAAGGCGGGATTGGTTGCCATCCCCCTATCCAGACGGCCGGACTACCCGAGCCGGTAATTAGTGCAATCCGGGTGGGGAAACGCAGCCCGTGGGCTCCGATCTTCGGGATGGGGGGTACGACGTCCCACTTCTAGGGTTAGAGTTATGTAAGTATACAAATAGCTATAGTCATGCCTGCGTCCGCGGAATCGTGCTTTCATATGTGTCGTGGTTCTCCTGTTCTCTGTTGAATAGTCCCGTTGGCGTCGCAGAGTATTGTCAGTTTCGAAATTGTGTCGGCGACTTAGACTAGATCGAGGAACTGGGAGACCAACCGCAACTTCCCTCCCCGCCAAGCAAGCCCTTTAAACCCCGCGACTGGTATATATCTATATATGTAACACCGGATACCACAGCGGCGCAGACATCACCGGCCCACATTCGCAAATCCCCCCCCCTAAAACGCCCAAAGAACAGAAAGAAAGAAAAAAAAAAGATGCGCATTCCCTACACCCCCTCCCCGCCGCAGCCGGTGAACCCCGAGGAGGCGGCGATAGTCGAGCGCATACGGCAGCGGCGCGCGCCGCGGCCGCTGCAGCCGCTGGACCTCGCGCTGCTGCACGCGCCGGCCGTCGCCGACGGCTGGAACGCGTTCCTGGGCTCGGTGCGGCAGCGCACGAGCCTCGACCCGGGCCTCCGCGAGCTCCTCGTCTGCCGCGTCGCCGTCTGCAACGGCGCCTGGTACGAGTGGGCCCACCACGCGCCCCTGGCGCTGGCCGCGGGCGTCAGCGCCGAGGCCATGGCGGCCGGCGGCGTCGTCAGGAGGGAGGCGGCGTTGAGCTTCCGGAAGGGCGGGGGCGAAGGGGAAGGGGAGGAGGGGGAGGAGGAATGGAGGTCCGTCGGCTTGTCCGCGAAGATGTGGGCTGCGCTCTGCGTCGCCGACGAGATGACGAGGAACGTGAGCGTGCGCGACGAGACTTTCGATGCCCTCAGGACGTGCTGTAGTGAGAGGGAGGTCGTGGAGGTCGTTGCTACGGTGGGTCTTTCTCTTCATCCCTTATTTTGCTGTGGCCAACTGCCTCCGTTTCTTTTTCGGTCGTGGGTTCTGTCTGTCCGATTGTCTTTGTTCCTGCTTTTCTGGTTTGCTGTTCGGGTCGGCAAGCGGCTACGGGGCGCCGGAGAAGGGGCGGGAGTTCTGTTGAGGAGATACTGGGAAGATGTTAGTTGGTTGGAGGGAGCCGAAGCGGAGTGATGCTGACTGACTCGATGCCTACCTTAGGTCGCGGCTTATAACTGCGTCAGCCGGTTTCTGGTCGCGTTGGACGGTAAGTGTTTATCCTCTCCCCCTTTCGCTATCACGGGAGGCGGACGTTAACGCAGCAATAGTTGGCGAGAGGAATGGCGCCGGTCCTGACGACCCTGTATCGCATTGAGTACGATAGTAGTACTTTCGTGGGCATTGATGGAATTGGGCCTCCGAGTTGGGGATGTCACAGATCCGGAGCCGGCGCCTTCTATGCCATTCACTTGCACAGCATCGATTAAATCAAAAGCAACGAGCTTCTTGATATCTAATAATATGGTCAATTCGATCCGGGCCGCTGTAGTGGAACACAGGAAGTGTGCCTTGCATTGATTGCTACATACTTAGTTAGGTACGAATGATACTTGCATGACCCATACACATGTAGTCTGTTTGTCCTTGTGCAGCGTCTCGAATATGGGTAGGAAGGGAAGAAAGGAAAAGGTAATAATGAATGCCTGGTCCCGATTCGAACCGGCTCTCTCCCTATGAGTCCCGGACTTCTTAAACTAGGCCTGTCTTCCTCTGCCCTTAATGGAGTATATGACCCTCCCGTCTGCTACGGAGCCTCTCCCTGATGAATTCCATTATCCATCAAAACCCATCAACATCCTCCCCGACCACACGGAGATCAGATGCAACGTAATAATTAGCCAAACATCTAAAAACAGAGAGTGACTATAACAGTGGCGGAATTTAAACAGAAAGAAGCATCGTGTAATGTACAGGGGTATCTAAGCTCCGAAATGTAGTAACTAAACTCGTCGTGTGGGCAGCCAGCGTACACACCGAAGTTTCTGAGTGAATGCTGGTATCGAAGGCTGTAAGTGCTCCCTCGTCAAGTCGTAAATCATCATCGTAAGGGTGTTCATCGACGGTCGTATCAGAGGCACATATAGACAGCCGGACTCCATCGAATATGACTAGGCAGGTCAATCGAGAGATGTTGGCGGAGGGGTATCGAGCAGTGGACCGCCACCCAATGGACCGCTCAGCGGCGACATTGGAGGCGTCTTCATCGCCATGGTCCCTTCGATGGAAGCATGGCGCTTGGCCAAAATGGGCGAGCGCTGCAATTCCTGAACCACGCCCATCCATCCCACTCGATGCGGCTGTCCCGTCGTTTGCGAATGTCCCATTGTCGGCGTACTCAATTTCATCGGGGAGGGCATCCGTTTCAAGGAATCCGACAGCGCTTTGGGGAGCTTCGGCCGGTGTAGGTCGTGGTTATCCGCCGCAACCTTCTCGACATCATGCGGGGCCGTCTTCTCGGCGATCGCCTCCTTTTCTTTGTCGCGTTCGGTCACCATCGCGGCGATTATGCCCATGTAGACCACCAAGAACCGAGTGCGCAAGAGGTCGAGCCTGCGAACCCTCTCCTCAAGCATCTTCCGATGGCTCGCCCACAACAGTCTCGCGCCGATGCGCAACGATGTACCGTCCTCGGCTACCAGCAGCCGGCTCAGGTCCTCGCGCACGTCATCGCTGCCCTTCTGGATCTCGCGCAGCAACCTGCCGAGACGTCTCTTGTCCTCGAGTGTCCGCACGCGCGCGACGTCGCGCTCGTAGCTCTCATTCTCCAGGATGGAGAAATCGACGGCATCGAGGAAGACGGCGATTTCGCGGGGGGCGGCCAGGTATGCGACAGTGTAGGTGGTCAGTATCTGGGCGCACACGACAAGCGATAGCAAAAGTGCAGTCACGACCAGCATTAAGGTCCATATGAGAGATGACGAGGAGTCCATCATAGCGCCGTGAACATGAGAATTGCGCGACCGAGGACCACAAGACATAGACAATAGGTACTGTTGTTGAAGGCTGTACTACCCGGTGATGGTCGTCACCACGGTTGAGTGGAAAGGACGGGGCGTTAGTCAATTGGCAGCGGACGTGGCGGATAAATGACGTTGGCAACCCTCCCCTTTGTGCATTGTGGTCAACCAATTGTCCCGGGAAATCGAAACCCGTAAAACCCGCATCAGTGGCTGACGGCTGGGCCAGAACACGGGTGAGTGAACCATTGAAGCCCTGCCAAGTATTGAGCTTGGCCGCCTCCTTTGCTTCCATGCCTAACATAGGCTATACAACATCGTCAAGGGATACTAAAGGAAGCTGCGGAAATACCAGAATATCATTAGCTTTATATTATGATATGTTGTGATTAGGTCCTTTAGACGAGGCTCAGCTATCCCATCTAGGTATCTGCCACGGATGAGTATGTCGGGCACATTGTACAATAATAGAGAATATAAGTGATGAGGAAGCATTGAGGCGTCTACCCCTGCAGCAAGCAACATCAGGAACATGCTGAGTTAGCATTAGGCAATGTTCAACTGTGAGTATAGTGACGTGGTAAAACCTCACGAAAAGAAAATTAGGGAATGACGGGTTTCGAGAGTATGTGTATCAAACAACAAAAAGGTTTCTAGTTTTGAATTTCGAAAGAGGGCACGTATTAGGATTTCCCCCTTGAAGCCCAAAATGGGTCGAGAGGCCAGTGGCAGCGGCCCGTGCCAGCTGGATCCGACGACTTAGATCTTGAGCCCCTATTTTATTATCTACTATCGATCGATTATCAATCGCGGGGCAATCCCGATTTATCAGTCCATCCCACTGTACATACATCGCTACCACAGCGCAAACTAAGAGCTTCGTCTCATCTAGGTCAAACTCCAGCCGCGGCTAATACACAAATATATACCTCATCACTTACTTACGACGGCCGAAGGCGTGGAGACATAGAGAGCGAGAGATTCAACTACAATGGCGACGGAATCACAATCCGCAGCCCCACCAATGCCCCCCGATAACGACACCAATACCGGCGACAGCAATGCGAAACCCGAATTCCCGCTCCCGAAAATCCTAACGTTCCCGTCGTCCTCCGCACCCGAGCTCATAGCGCAGGGCGCCGAGGGCCGGCTCTACAAGACGACGTACCTGACCCCCTCGCGGCCGTGCGCGCTGAAGTACCGGCCGCCCAAGACCTGGCGGCACCCGGCGCTCGACGCGCGGCTGACGCGGCACCGGATCCTGGCCGAGGCGAGGCTGCTGGCGCGGTGCCGGCGCGACGGGGTGCGGGTGCCGGCCGTCTACGCGCTCGACGAGGCCGCCGGCTGGCTCGCGCTCGAGTGGGTCGCCGGCACGCCCGTGCGCGCCGCGCTCAACGCC
>QJOA01000360.1:0-64672 GCA_004155915.1 Monosporascus sp. CRB-9-2
CCCCCCCAAAAAAAAAAAACCAAACCTTAATTCCACCAAAATAGCTAAATCTTTTTATCGTTGCCATTAACGAAAGGCCGATTAAAATACGAATCGAAAATATTCCGTAAAATACCGATTTAATCGATTTTATTCGTTATAAAAACGAAGCATAAAATTTAAGCAAAAAGGATAATAAATTAATAATACCCGAAAAAACAATTAACGGTTATATCTTTTTCCGTACCGTATTTATCCGTAAAACTTACGTACTTAAAATATTCGTATATTTTAATTAAAATAAAATAATTAAAATATTAATACGAAAATATATTTAACCTTGGTTTAAATAAAATATCCGATAATATATTCGGAATTATTACGATTATTATTAAAATAAAACGTTTCGAAACAAACCTTCGGAATTTTTTTACCTTTTCCCTATTCCGAATAATATTTAGGATTACGTCGTCGTCGACGGAAAAAATATACCAAAAACCCGTTACGGTTATAATTATATATAAACGTTTATTAATAAACTTAATAAAATTATAATAATTTTATTAAATAAAAAAATTAATACTGCCGAAATTTTAATTAACCAATATTATTAATATTTATATCGTTTCCTTAAAATACCCGTTATTTAAATTAATAATAACGTAAAATAATTTATTTTTTAATTCTTAATTAAATTAAACAAATTTATTAATATAAAATATCGTTACGGAAACGTTTTATATTTATAAACTTAAAAAATTATTAAATTTATAAACTAAAACTAAATTAACATTTACGTTTTTATATTAATAAATATTAAAATAATTAAAACGTATATTTATCGATATTAAATTTTGCGTATAATTTATTATAATATTCATTAATTAATATAATTCCGTTAAAAATTATATTAAACAAAAATATCCGGAATCCATTTTCGTTAAACTTAAATATAACAAAAACAAAAACCGAATTAACTTAATAAATATTAATAATCGTTAAACAAATTAAAAACGTTTAAATATTTATAAAAAGAATTACGTTAAAAACGTAAAAATGTTAAAAAGCGTAAATTAATAAAAAACGTTATTTAATTAACGTTAAAATCGGCAACGAAATTTTCCTTTATAAAAAAACTTCGTAACATAAATATCAATTATTTACTTAAATTTATAATAAATAAAACCTTTTAAAGTTCTGAAAAAACGTAAATATAATTTTATTTTTAATTTATTATTAAGTTATAAAATAATTAACTTGTTTTATGCCGATTAATTACGTAAAGTTAATAATAACTTATTACTTTAACAAACTTAAATATTACCGTTATTTAAAAAGATTAACAGTAAACCAAAATTCGAAGTAAAATAAATAAATAAATTAAATAATTAAAACTTAACGGACGCCCTAAAAAGTTATAATATTAAGCTAAATAAAAAAGTTACGATTCCGACAAAACATAATATTTTATAATTAACTTTAAAAACGTACCGATCGTAATAAAACGGTTTTATACAAAATATCCTAAAGCACTTGGATTACCGGTCCGCTTATAAAAATAAATACGCGTAACGGCGGCCGATAAAATTAACGAAAATTACCCCGATAATAATAAGGCCGCAAAAATAAGAACCGGATTAATAAAGAAAAAACGGTACCTATAATTAATAGAAATTTGTATACTCTTTTTAATCGTATACAAGTTTTTAAAAGGGGGTAATATAACGGTAACCACCAGGATCAAACCGTAAGGCTGGCAATTATCATATAGGGCTAACAGCTGCCACATAAACTAGCCACCTACCACACAGAAAATGGGGACATTTATAAATCTTCACGCATTTTACAACTCTGCCTTTCTTTTCTTCTTTTCTTTAGCTTAAAATCTTCGTTTATAACGCCAATAAACTAACTATCATGCTATATTTCGCTGGCCGTAACAAATTGTAACATTTAATATTGTAAGTAATTTACCGCCTTTTGAAAGTTATACCTTATAATTATATATTTTTTGATAACTTAATAATATGCCCTTTGTTTTACGAACTATTAGTTTTTTTAATTTAGTTCTGTAATTCTTGTTAATTAGGATTATGTATTTGTTGTTAAGGATTTAAAGGTAACTGTTATTAGGTTTATATAATTTATTAAGTTTAAATACGTTTTTAAAATATTCGATTAATATTATATCCTTTATTATAAATTGTTTAATTCTGTTAATTATATACGTTTTAATTTCCATTATTAGGTTTTAAAAGTATATGGGGATTTTTATTTAAATTAAAATTGTATAAGTTTTATTTTATAAAAACTGGATACCTTTTTCCGTAATTCCGTTTTGGTACTGGTTATAAAAGCTGGAAATTACTAGTTTAATGTTTTTAATTACGTAGAATTTTTCGATAATCGATATATTAAATTTTTTTTCGTTATTTAGGCGTAAAGTTTTTACTTTTTCATTTCGACCTTTTATGTTAAAAGGGGTCGTTTTTAGACGTTTAATTATTTATATAATATAAGCTTATAAATTTTATTATATTTCGTTTTTAGTTTTAAATAAATAATACTTTTTATAACGTAAAAGGTTGTTTGTAATAAAACCGAAATAATTGTTGTTTTTAATGTTAACGGATTTAATTAAGCCTATATTATACCAAATAATCTTTTTTATATATTGCCCTTGTCGTTATAAATTTATAAATAAAATGTTCCGTATTTTTTTTTGTTATACGTTATATAAAGTAACGTTTTTATTTCGTTAAGATTTAGGTTTATTTCCGTAAACCTTTTAATAATCCAAATTAATCGTTTTATATTAGGGTAATAAAAACGGTACTGCTAAAGAATAAATTTTTTTTATTTCGTCCGTTATACGAACTTTTTTATCTTTAAAAGCGCTAACGAATACCTTTTATAGGTTACCGTCGTTATTTTTATTAAATACCTTTTTTAATACGTATTCTTATTAATAGTTTTTGTTGTTCGTCGATTCCAAGGCCTTAATAATAAATTCTAGCTTTTTATAAAGATATAAGAAAAAATCTTTATAAAGTACGTTAATTATTATTAATTGGAACCCGTTAAGGTTTATTAAAATGTTTCTATTTAAGTAACCCCCCCTTTTATAATATATCTTTCTAAAAAACACCTTTAAAAAAAGTTGTTAATATATAATATATATTTTACCATAATCTCGTTATTCTTTTTACGGGGCCCTTTTAAAAGCTATTTCATTATTCTAATAATAATAACGATAATATATTCTTTATTTATTATAATATAAATTCCCTTATTTTTAATATTTAGGACCGAATTTTTCTTAAAATCCTTAATATTATTCGTAATATTAACGTTTACTTTTAAATCTTAAAATAACCTATTTTCATTATCCTTTATAGATAAATAAATATATAATAACATGATATTACTTATAACAACTACTTCAAGGCTTTTAATCGTTATAATTTTAAGGCAATTAATTATTAAAGTTTTAAGGCAGTTAGTTACTATAATTACTGCTTTGAAACATTTAAGCGCTATAACTTCAATAACGTTAATTATTATAACTAACTTCTGAATTATCTTATCGTACCATTCTATAAGGTTTTAAAGCTATTATTTATTAATATAAACATTAAATATTTCTTTATTAAAACGGTATAAATCTTTTAGGCCTTTAGAAATAAATTACTTTTCGCTTTATTTACCGTTACGGATGTTATTACGGGTATTACGAAAGCTGTTACTTTAGTTATTATTATTATTCCCTTAATGTTAGCCTCGTTTTCCTTTCTTCCCTTTACCGTTCTTTTTTTTTATAGTTCAGGGTAATTTTTCGCTAGATATTCGTACTTACCATAATTAAAACAAAATAACTTTCCGTTTTTGTTTTATACTAGCTTATTATTTCGGAAATTATTATTATTTCTCTTACTTTTATTTTCTTAAGCGTTATAAAATCGTCCGTTATTTTTTTTTAATACGGTTATAAAATTTATTATTAAAATTGTCGATTAGTTATTAAAAAAAGTAATCCGTTTATTTAAATACTAATTATATCGTTTTATATCAGCTGCTAACGCGATTCTTTATAATAATAAAAAATATTGTAATATATTTTTCGGTTTTAAACTTTATATTATAGCCTTTTATTTTTCGAAATAACTTTTAAAATTTAATAATAAATTATATAAAATTTCCTTTATCGTATATAATTTTATTAAGTTCCTTTTAAAATAACCTTTGCCGGGTTTTATTTATTGCTATATAAGGTTTCCGTAGAGTTTTTAATAATTTTTTTTTAATATTTATAATTAATTTTAAAAGTGCTTTTTTGTAAGTTTTAATAATAATTTTCGTTAAACGTAATTAATTAATTTACTTTAACTTATACCGTCCTTATAATTAATTTTTTAAAAGTAAAATTAAAAACGTTATTTTAAAGCTTTTAATTAACCTAACTTAATAAATAAATTTTTTTATTTAAAGAAAAATCGAAACGTTTTTAACGGAATTTCGAATCGTTATTAAATTTTTTAAAATCCTTTTTTCGTTTTTTTAAACGGATACCTAATTCGTTAAAGTTATCTGAATTATTAAAGCTTGTTACGGCCAGCGAAATATAGCATGATAGCTAGTTTATTGGCGCTATGAACGAAGATTTTAAGCTGAAAAAAAGAAGGAAGGAAAGGTAAAGTTGTAAAGTGCGTAAAGATTTACAACTGTCCCTACTTTCTATGTGGCAGGTAGTTAGTTCGTGTGGCAGCTATCAGCCCCACGTAACGGTTACCAGCCTTACGGTTTGATCCTGGTAGCTGCCGTCATATTACCCCCTCCTAGAAACTTATATACGATTAAAGAAAGTATGCGAATTTTTATTAGTTATAGGTACCGTTTTTTTTTATTAATCCGGTTCCTGCTTTCGCGGCCTTATTATTATCGGGATAGTTTTCGTTAATTTTATCGACCGCCGTTACGCATATCCATTTTTATAAACGGGCCGGTAATTCAAATATTTTAAAATATTTCGTATAAAACCGTTTTATTATAATTAATACGTTTTTAAAGTTAACTGCGGAATATTATATTTCGTTAAGATTATAGCCTTTTTATTTAACTTAATATTACAGCTTTTTATGGCGCCCGTTAAATTTTAACTATTTAATTTATTTTATTTCGAATTTTGGTTTACCGTTAATTTTTTTAAATAATAATAATATTTAAATTTATTAAAGTAACGGGTTATCGTTGGCTTTACGTAACCGATCGGCATAAAATAAGTTAATTATTTTATAATTCGGTAATAAATCGAAAATAAAATTATATCTGCATTTTTTTATAATTTTAAAAGATTTTATTTATTATAAATTTAAATAAATAATTAATATTTACGTTATAAAGTTTTTTTTACGGAAAAAAATTTTATTATTAACTTTAAAATTAATTAAATAACGTTTTTTATTAATTTATACCTTTTAACGTTTTTACGTTTCCAATATAGCTTTTTTCGTAAACGTTTAAATGTTTTTAATTTATTTAATAATTATTAATATCTGTTAAGTTGGTTTAATTTTTACTTTTATTATATTTAAGTCCAACAATAATAAGTTCCGGATATTTTTATTTAATATAATTTTTAACAAAATTATATTAATCGATAAATATTATAATAAATTATACGCGAAATTTAATTCTGGTATATATACGTTTTAATCGTTTTAATATTTATCGATATAAAAATGTAAACGTTAATTTAATTTTTAGTTTATAAATTTAATAATTTTTTAAGTTTACGAATATAAAACGTTTCCGTAACGATATTTTATACCGGTAAATTCGTTTAATTTAATTAAAAATTAAAAAAATAAATTATTTTATATTATTATTAATTTAAGTAACAAGTATTTTTAAAAAAAATAATATAAATATTAATAATATCGGTTAACCAAAATTTTGGCGGTATTAATTTTTTTATTTAATAAAATTATTATAATTTTATTAAATTTATCGATAAACGTTTATATATAATTATAACCGTAACGGTTTTTTGGCATATTTTTTCCGTCGACGACGACGTAATCCCAAATATTATTTAAAATAAGGAAAAAATAAAAAAATTCCGGGATTTTATTTCGAGGCGTTTTATTTCGACGGCATTCATAATAATTCCGAATATATTATCGGATATCTTACTTAAACCAAAATTAAATATATTTTCGTATTAATATTTTAATTATTTTGTTTTAATTAAAATGTACGAATATTTTAAATACGTAAGCTTTACGGATAAATACGGTACAGAAAAAAATGCAATTATTAATTATTTTTTCGGGTACCATTAATTTGTTATTTTTTTTACCTAAATTTTATATTTCGTTTTCGCAACAAATAAAATTAACCAGGTTGGCACCTTATAAAATATCCTCGATTCGTACCTTAATCAGCTTTTCGTTAATGGCAACGATAAAAAAGTTTAATCGTTTTAATAAAATTAAGGCCTAATTTTTTTTTCCATTTTTTGGGCTTTAATTATAAGTAAATTTACCGTTTTTCGTAATAAAATATCTACGGTAATATTTTTTTTACCAAATTAATATTAAAAAATAATATCGAAATTAAATAAAAAATCGGCTTATCGGATCTGGCGTATAAAAAGAATACGTTTATTTACAAAATATAATAAAATTTAATAATCGGTAATAATAAAAATTTTTTATTTTTAAAATTTAAAATAATAATATTTAAAAGTTTAGATTATTATAAATAACTTTCGGTTTTAAATAAAATACGCCTTTTTTATTAAAATTATAATTTTCGAAAAATATTTTACGGATTTTTATTTGTTATTTTTTTATTATTATTAAATAATACCTTTAATTACGTTACGGGATACGTTTATTTTTACTTTAATCGATCGGCTAAATTAAAAAAAAAAAAACCCAAAATTAAGGTTTCGTAAATAAACCGTTTTATTTTTTCGAAAAATTTTTTTTATTTAGGTTTTATTACGAAAAAAACATCTTTTTTTAATAAACGGTTTAATAATTTAATTATACCGCTTTTATAATAACAAAATATTCGTACGTAATTACAAAATCTTATAAATAAACGGATTATAATACGGTTATTAAAATTCTTAAACTTTTATTTTTAAATTACCTTAATTTTAACTAAATCGATAAAAATATTTACGCCTACTTCCATAATAATACCGAAATAATTTATTTTTTTAACGTTAAACCGGAACTTTTTAATATCTTTTTAAAAATTGGCCTTATATAACCGGTAAATAATTTTTTCACAATATTTTTAATATTCTTTTTTAAAGCCGGAATAAATTAATACGTCGTCGGCATAAACGTTTGCATAATAATCGAAAAATTTATATAATTAAGTATTAATAAACAATTATTACTAAACAAAGCTTATTTTAAATCCAAATAAAAATATTTTTTATTAAAACGTTTTTTAACGAGTTTTAAATACTATCAAATATTCCGATTTAATAACGATACAAAATTTATAAAACGCCTAAATAATATCGATTTTAATAAAACGTTTAACGTTTTAATAATTAAATATAATATCGTTAAATAAAAAAACTAAAACAAGGTAATTTTTTAAATACTAATTTTTTTAACGGTAATTAATACAAAACTGGCATTCCGATAAATAAAGTTTTAAAGCAAATAAAATTAAAACGGCATTTTTTCGTATATATAATTTAATAAAATCTATCTTTAATAATTTATATGGGCAAATGTGTTGCAATTCAGTCTAGGTTGCTGTTCTAAGTTACTCATCTGCAACTGGGGGTGTGAGCAGCCAGATATAGCTTCAGCTCCTTTGTCCTTGCAATCCTAGGGCCACAAATCAAAGCCCTTTGGTTTCCTTCAAAGCCCTTTCAACAAATCACTTCAACTGCCGACAATTTATTTATTATTTTTTTTAACGGAAAATATTAAATAAACGTTTTATAAATAAAGGGTTCAAAGGCGGATATCGGCCGGTCAAATTCCAGGATCACGTTATAACCAGGTCGGAAATTTAAAAAAAATATTAGCTTTTTTTTTAAAAAAAAAAATTTTTTTCCAAATAAATAAAAATTTTTAATAAAAACTTTCGGATTCGTTTTACGTATTCCGGATTTTTATCTTCGGGAAAAAGGATTTTTTAGCCGTTATATATTTTCCATTTTTATAAAGTAATTACCGTTATAACGTTCGATTTTTTATTTTTAAAAAGAATAATTTTTTAAAGTAACGGATATTTACTTTATCGTTCCGTACAAAAATCGGTTTTTAACTTATTCGTTAACGAAACGATAATTACGTTATCCTTAACAATTTCCATAACGAAAATGGTTAATTTAATATTATATATATCCGGTATATCTTTTTTATTTATTATATTTAACGAAATAATAAATACGAATATTAAAATAAAATCGTTTTCGGATTTTTTTTATAAGCGTCGGAAAATTTAATATTATTTATCGGCCTTTTTTATAATACGGTTGCGGTAGTAAACGTCTTTTTAAACTTTCAAATTAACGTACCCGTCCAGCAAATATTAAGCTGGAAATTTAATCGCCGGTAAAAACTTGGCCAAAGCTGGTAAATTATCGGGTTAAATAATACTTTTATTCTTACAGTTTAATAATAAACTATATTTTTCCATTTAATCAAAACCGATAAAAATATTATATCCAGTACCTATAATTTAAAAAATTTAATCGGGAAAACGTTATCCGTTAATTTCGAATATTATAATTATTTAAGCTTTTATTTAGCCGGCAAGTTATTTCCGGTAATTTTATAATTAAATTAATTTTTTAACCGGATAATATAAACTTGCAATCGTTTTTTCGTTTACTTAACGAAAAAAAGGTTAACGAAAAATTAGGTTTATATTTCGATATTATAAAAAATAATAATATATAAATTAATTTTATTTACTTAAATTTACGTAATTTTAATGAAAGCTTTATATTTTTTAAAGTTACTTATTTCCGTTATTATTAATATAAAAAAAATTATCGAAAAATTTTCCGACGGTCCTATTCTTTTTCCGATTCGTCGAAATTAAACGAATTCTTTATTATCTTTATCGTAATAACTTTTTTTTATTAAAGCAATCGTTAACTTTATATCCCGTTTTACCATAATTAAAATATATATTAACCTTTTAATAAACCTTTTTTTTAACTTTCGATAAAGGCTTGCCGGTATTACCCGAAGTTTTCGATTTACCGAAATTATTATTCGAACGGAATTTCTTATTTTTATTTTTCGGTTTATTAAAGTTATATAATTAAGGTTTATGTTTTTATTAACGCTTTTCGTAAGCAAATTAGTTATTATAAACGGTTATAACGATACGGTTACAAAACTTTTCGTAAATAATGTCGGAATTACGGTTATTTTTAAAAAGGCGTAAATTTAGGTTTAAAAAAATATTTTTTTATAAAACTTATTTTTATTCGTTTTCGGTAATTTTAGCTTTTTAAATAAAAACGTTAAACTTAAAAATAAAATCGTAAATATTTTAATTTTTACCGGATTTAAAAATAAAAATACGGAAAGTTTTTTTAACAATAAAAATTTAATTCAAATCGTAATACGATAATTCTAATATTTGGATTATTTCGATTACGTAAAAAAAAAGTTATATAATCGATCGGTAACGAATTTTAATTATTTATTCGGCCTTTTTTTCTAAAAAGCTTATTAAATAAATTATACGAGTTTTTTCGTTCCGAAAAATCGGTTTATTTACTTCGAATTTATTTATAACTTTATAAATTTAAGCGTTAAATTTAATTTTATTACCGTTAAACTTAATAAAGTCGTTAACGTAAATTTTTTCTTTTCGATTATAATTAAAATTTACGCTATTAATTTCCGTAAATTTGCAAAAAGCGGGCCATACTGCTATATTAATAAAACGAAACGTATTAATATTACCGAAAACGTTATTAATTATATTTTTTCGGCGAAGGCGGTCGGCATCGTCGGAAGGAATAGGGGAATGATAACTTTATCTAGCTTAAAGGCAAGCAATTTCGTCACGAAATTTCTGGAATTTTCTCTAGATATTCTGGTTATCGTTAGCCATCTCGTCGACCAGCTGCTTATCGGGGTCGATTTTTGAATAGTTATGGTTTTGGTTTTGATAATCTTAATCTGATAAACCTTTTGTTTTTACGGATTCGGTTTCGTTTTGCGGTATGTCGTTTTCTGCCGTTTTTTTAAAGTATTCGTCGTTTTTTGTATTCTGATTTAGGTTTTAAAAAGGTACTTCGTTTTTTACATTCTTAATTTTACCTTTAATTAATCTAAATCGTTCTAAATATCGATTAGTTAATAGGTAATCTTTTTTAATAAATATTTAATTTTGATATTAATTAATTTAGGTTTTGGTTTTGGGTTTGGTTTAAGACGCGTTATTTTTCGTCGTTACGTATCGACGTAAAAAAAGTATGGTACCTTATTTATTAATCGTTAAGTTAGCGAAAAAGGGAATAAGCTTAAAATAATATTACGGCTAGCAAAATATAGCATAATAATTAGTTTATTAGCGTTATAAACGAAAATTTTAAGTTGAAGAAAAAAAGGAAGGAAAGGTAAAGTTGCAAAGTGCGTGAAGATTTACAACTGTCCTTATTCTTTGTGTGGTAGGTGGCTAGTTCGTGTGGCAGCTGTCAGCCCTACGTGACGGTTGCCAGCCTCACGGTTTGATTCTGGTGGCTGCCGTTACAAAGCTAAAGCCCGAAAAGCTGCTAAAAAAATTATAATATTTTTTCCGTCGTTTTAAAATATTCTTAAATAAATTTGGAAAAAAAGATAAAAATAAAATTTTATTTAAATTATTAGGATTTCCGCGCCTTATTTTTTTTTTAAACAATAACTTTATTTTTTTACTTTTTTTTTCTTTAAAGAATTAAATTTTTTAATAAATTATCTCCTAAATTTCGTTTCGCCTTTTTTTAAAAAATTAATTTTTCCATATCGCTTTTTAATATAATAAATACTTCTTTAAAGCCATTCACCTTAACTTTAAACGAAACGTTTTATAACGCCTTTAGTTATATACTTATGCTGCGCAAGCTTTTAGAACTCCGCGTTTTAAGTTAAAACGTATCTAATAATTGCAATATTATATTATTTATCTGCTTTATCGTATCGTTAAGTTTCTCGTTTTAAAACTTTAGCTTCCTAATATTATTCTTAACTTATTAATATTTTTTTCCCGCGCCTTAACGTTACGTTTAATGCCACTTATATTAATACTTAAAAACGTATAAAGCTTATTTAAATCGGCTTCGGATTATTATTTCTAAATAAGGTTCCAAATTTATTTAAATTTACCTTTAACCTTTATTACTAAGGCGATAAATTATTTTCTATTAAAAATGCCTTTTATTTTTCCGCCTGCTTTCCTTTATTATAAAATTCTTTATTTTAAAAAACCTTTTAATCGCATAAAGGTTTAGGGTAAAAAGAAAAAAAAGGGTTATCGTTATTTATATATTTTTATCTCTTAAAAACGAAACCGTTATTAAATAAGTTATTAATTTATTTAACGGGAAACTTTTTAAAGGTTTTACGGTTTTTATTATCGTTAATTATTACTTAATTCTTTTTTAAATCGTTAATTAAACGGCTTTCTTTTAAATTTTTTACTTTTTTTATTAATTTAACTTTTAGTTTGCAATTAACTATTTCGTATAACGTACTACGGTTACCAATCAACTAAAAGATGCTATCATATCAACAATTATAATAATCGAATGCAAAAATCTGGCGTAATTACTTTAAGTTAATTCTTTAAGTTTTAAAAAAGGATAAATCTAGTCCGTAAGCAATCGCCCTTATATACACGATTGGGTGACAAAGGATCATCAGTGGACAAAGGCTGTCCCAGGCAGCATTCTGCTGCCTAGCCTGTCTAAAGCCCACCAGCCGGTAGCACCTGAAAGCACCAATTGCCGACAAGTTTAAATAATTATAACTTAAATATTTTTTTTACGTTTATTTAAATTTTTTACATTTTTTATTATTAATAATTATTATGCCCGTTCCTATTAAAATTTTTATTAAAATTTTAATTTCGTCGAAATTATAAATATATTTTTTTACGATATCGTATTTTACGATAATAACCCAAATAAGTTCGAATTATTTACGAAATATTTTTAGATTTTCAAATAATATCCGTTAAGAATCGATCTTTTAATTTAAACAAATTTAAAAAAAATTCTACCGTTTAATAAATTTCGATATTTAATTAACTTTAATGCGTTTTATAACGTATTAGGTAAATAATAAATTCGCTATATTTTCAATATGTTAAAGTCGAATAAAAAATATTTACGTATTTAAGTTAAGAATTTGATTAATAATCGATTTTTTTTCGGTTGCCGTTAATTTTTATAAGAGAAAAATAATATCGGTTCGGGCGTATTTACCGTAATATTAAACCTTTAAGATTATTGAAATAATTTTATATATAAAACCAAGTTTCGTATAGTTAAATTTCGAGCTTCGTTTTTTTAGCTTAAATAATTAAATTCATTTTCTTTTATTTAATAAATTGTTTTATATTATTAGTATTAAAAAAAGAGTAATTAAAAATAAGTATTTAAAATATTATAAAATTAATACGTTTATTAATTTAAATCGTTTAATAGTATGGTACGTTATTAAAAAAAATACGTTATAATAAAAATGCGGTTTATTATAAAACCGATATTTTAAACAAAAGGGATTATAATAATTCGGGTATGCCGTTTAATTTTTAACGTAATATTACTTAAACAACGAAATATTTAAAACGTAAAAAATTTTTAATCGAAAAACGGTTATTTCGATTATAAAAAAAAACTTAAATAAGGTAATTGCTCGTTTTTAATAATTACGTTATTAATAAAAACTTTTTCGATTAAGAAATATTAAATTAATAAATTATAAATTTTCTTTTAAAATAAATTAATAAAATCTAAAAATTAAAAACATAAAAATAAAAATTTTAAAAAAAGATTTTAAAAAAAAATTTTTAAAAAAAAAATTAATTATATACATTATATAGATTATTTAAATTACGAAAATAATTAATTATTTTGGAACTTAAAAAATTAGTTAAACGTTATTAAGTAACATAAATTAAATATTTTTAACTTTACTAATTTTAACGTTATTAATAAAAAACTTTTTAAAAAGCGTTAAGTATTTATAAAGCTTTTTATAAATTTTTAAATATTTTCGGAATTTAAATAATTTCTTTTATTATATTAAATGTTAAATAAATTTATTTTGTACTTATACGTATAATATTTTTTAGATTTTATAAATTAATATAATTTTTACAACTTTTTTTTCCGTTTTATATTAATTTTAATCGTATTTATTATAAATTCGAATAAGAAAATAGTTATATAAAATTAAATATAAGTTAACTATATAATTAATAATTTTTTAACCCAATTATTTTACTCGTATCGGCAATTGGTGCTTTCAGGTGCTGTCGGCTGGTGGGCTTTGTTCAGGCTAGGCAGCAAAACGCCGCCTGGGACAGCCTCCGCCCACCGATGATCCTTTGTCACCCAATCGTATATATAAGGGCGATTGCCCACGGACTAGATTTGTCCTTTCCTAGAACTTAAAAAATCAACCCAAAGCAATTACGCCAGATTCCTGCATTCGATCGCTGTGACTGCTGACAACTCGTAATTAACGTAATATTATAAATACGTTTTTAACGTCTAATTAATTCTTTCCGTTTATCCGTTTATTTACGGTTTAAAATATTATCATTTGTATTAAAGGGTTATGGTGGCGGTGGCTTTAGAAATGGGTGGAGCGTTGATGAGGTGGAGCGTTGATGGAAGTGCCATCTTATAATAGATGCGCCTCTATAAATGCATAAAGAAACTCAGAGCTCGATCTATGTAAAACTTGGGTTATTACTTTACTGAGATTACACTAGAATGTGGTTTAGCGCCATGGCATTAATGAATAGTACAATATCACGTGCTAAGGGGCATCATGAGCCAATCAGATGCTCGCAGCGACTCAGCCCTGGGCTCCATCTGGGACTTGTTCAGCCCCTGACCTCAACATACATATTTTGCGAGGCTACTTTAAGAATCTCTCTTCCACATCCATCGGCCCAAAACGAGAAAAGCGCGCGAGCCGGTGATATTTAGGAGTGAGAAGATGATCCTGAGGGACACGCAATGGCTCTCTTCGGCCTCGTAGCCCGCCCGCGAGCTTCTTTAATCGCTGCTGTTTTCTTCGTTTCAGTCGTTGGCTGGTTGGTCCGCTACTCTCCTTTAGCCACCCATCCGATTTCGACGACGCCGAGGGTCGGACCTTGGATTGAGTTGGTGGTGTCAGCTGTCAAGGCCGACAACACTTCTTGGATTCCTGAGCATTTTCCATCTTATCCAACCCATATATACATCGCTGATGACCCCACGGCGCCTCTTACCGTGGAGAAGAACATCGGCCATGAAAGTAATGTCTATCTAACGTCCGGCGCTCCAGATTCCGACGCGGCAGGACTGTGCTAAACTTGATACAGGTACATTATCGATAACTATCACAAGCTTCCCGACATCGTCATATTCTTGCATGGTCGCCGCTACCAGTGGCACAATGAAGATCCGCTTTACGGTAGGGCTACCATTGGCTTTTGCCCTGTGACTTCCTTAAGCTGACGAGTGTATTGTGCCAATAGACGGTGTGCCGCCTCTGCAGAAGCTGCAAATCCCGTATGTCGTCAAGCATGGGTTTGCCACGCTTCGTTGCTCCTGGCTACTTGGGTGCCCGCTTGAGATCAAGCCGGACCTGAATGCAGACGTCAAGTGGGACGATCCCGAAGCGGACCAGCGTGCCAAGACTGAGGCGGTCTACGCGGTAGCCTTCGCGGAGCTGTTTCCGCGAAGGCCGGTCCCCGACGCCGTCGGCGTGCACTGCGGCGCCCAGTTCGCCGTCACTAAGGAGCGGATCCTCGGGACAACCGTTGAGGAATACAAGTCGTACCGCAACTGGCTCTGGACGACGGAGCTCACGGACGAGTTCTCCGGCCGCGTCATGGAGTACTCGTGGCACCAGATCCTAGGGCAGCCCCCCGTGGATTGCCCCCACGCCGGGGAGTGCTTCTGTCAGAAGTTCGGCATGTGCGACCTCAAGTGCGAGGACTACGGCTGCGAGAAGACTTATTTTTTCAACTTCGGCGAGCTGCCGGACAATTGGCCCGAGGAAGGACCGGGGACGGACGGCTGGCCGTTGCGGAACTGGACGGAGATTGAGCCTGAACCGGAATCCAAGTCCGAACCTGATGTAGAAGCCGCCCCGAAGCCAGAACCTCAACCTGGGCCTGATGGTGGTGAAACCTGACCCCAGTTTTAGAGAGCGGCTGACCAAAATCAAAATGCTACACCTCATATCGCTCGTCGCTAGTTCCCTTATCTTATTTGAAAGCATATAGAACTTTGGTTGATAAAGCACTCCTTTAGCCACCATATGACCGCTGTTCAAGGCATTTTCTCCTATCAACCTCAAAATCCAACCCGACTAAGTCCCAACACACTTCCCAATACCCGTATTCACACTTCTTGTTACGTCTCCTAGGAACAAGTTCCTACTAATTAAGCAGCCGCTCGAGCCCATAGTCGTTATCTTCAAATCTGACCATAACGGATCTTGCTTTCTCCACCAATTGCCCATTCCTACCCGCTAAATTCAACTCTACCTGGGTCTCGCCACTTATAGAATAAGCCAGGATAGCAATCACGTCCGTCTTCCGCGGTTCCAGTGGCAGACGGCGGGTCTTGAGGATGGAGAGTACGCAGTAGGGCGAAGCCGAGAACTATCGCCAGGAGCGGGAGCGTTACATACGCCCAATGGACTTGATAATGGATCACCTACCCCTATCCGGTGCCGACAATGGTCATATTTGTCGTATCTCACATCCGATTCAGACCGTCTGTGCCGCTCTGTCGAATGTTATTGCGAGGTTACCGCTCTGATAGAGGAGTTGGATCACAGGCGACTGAGAGATAGCAATCTCTGTCAAGGCTGACTAAAGGAGAAGTCCTCGCCCGGATCCTCTCAGCAGGTCACGGTTTACAAAGTCTACGGTGCTCTTGACGGTTGTGTGGTTCAACGCGAACCGCGCAGAACTATCTTCCGGTAGACCGTGCTCTTTGAGTTCTGTTTCTGGGGCGACGAGTTCGAGGTTGCTTCATTGGAAGTCACCATGTTGGGAGAGGAGCGGACGGTTTTCCACGCCTCAAAAGCTGTAATATACTCGGCGAGACCAGCCTGGTCTGTCCAGTGATATGACGCCGGGTCTCTTTCTGCCCAGGAAGCAATGACGCGCTCACTCAGCATTCCATTGACGACTCTTGGCTGATAAGCGTTCACGCGGAGCATAGGACGCACTCCGTTACGGTGTCGGCACTGTCTCTCCAGATGGTATCTCTATCCCTCATACGATTCTGAAGCTTTCATTATGCCAACAGACGCCATTAAGGTGGTGAGATGCCCAAACGAGACCGTAAGTCCACGCTGGTACGTCGCCGCGGCGGCCATGAAGGCTTCGGGATCTGCGTTTCGAGAGTCAACATCAGCGTCATAGTTGGTGAGTTTGACATAGGGGGGGAATGGCGTATGAATTTACTGTCAGCGGGTGCAGAGTGAGAGTTAATCGTACCTAAACCATCGCCTTCCACCACCTCTCCCTTCAAATGGCGCGAAGCGTCGCTGCTGACACTGCAAATTGCTAGTGAAGTAGATGCCGGCCAAACAGTTCGCTGTTGGACAGAGAAACGACACCAACGATTGCATTCTACGCGAGGTGTTGTAGAACCCGTGTCGAAAGCGGCGGCCATACCGTGGTCGGGATGAGAAACTTTCAAAATGAGCCAGATGGACTCATTCAATGGTAGTTCTGCCATAAAGAACTAGTAGCCGAGTATCCTCCTCCAGACATGATGCTGATATCGCCTCAGTACAACCGATGAGCGGCATCGTCGTGTCGATGCTGGTACCTGTCTGGCCTGCCAAGTCTACAACGGACTAAAGGAATGGCCCGAAAGCTAGCAGTAATAGAATGACCAGAGCACCGGCAGGTGTCCAATGACTAGTGTCAACAGCCAGCCAAAATATTCAATGTGAAAGTCGTCTTGGAGGTTCCCTGGACAGCCCTTACCCGACGCGAGCTAGGTGAGCAGTCGCTACTACCCCGCGGTCCCCGACTAGCCTCGTCAAATCTCCCGAGAGCAAGCAAGCTATCTTCTCTCTTTGCAAACCCATTCCATTTCTCCAGGGCGAGACGGGAGCCGATAGCAAAGCCTAAGTTGGTTTGAGATACGGCGGCTAGCTATTCAGCGAGAGGACGGAGCTCCATCTGCTCAGAGGCCGGCCATCGGCATAGCCAAGGAGAATCAATAATGTGAGAAGGGAACTGAGGCAAAGAACTAAACCGCTCCAGCTCCGGTGCCCAAGAGTTCCGGCGACCGAGCATACCAGTGGGCCTCCGTAGCGAAGGCACGTAAGGAGTAGCACTGCTCTTCTCAGTACCGGATTCCATGGAAATCCGCCTATGCTCTATAGAGGGTTCTGTACTATCACTACCTTGGAAGTACGAATACTGTTCTTGACTAGCGGGAAGCGCGGTTTGCGTTATTGTCATAAGCGAAATCATGAGACGTCGTGTCATCATCAGCCGCAAGTTCTGCAAGGGTCCCGTGGGGCTTTCAGCCGCCATTGAATGCAGATGGATGATTGCTATTGCAGCACTATGAACTAAAAGGAGAAAAGAGTGATCCGGTAACCACTGCTGTATGAGATCGATAGAATGGGAGAAGCAGAAGTCGACCCCATGGTAAGCGGCAGGAACTTCAAAATACTAAGAATAAACAAGGTTAATGGTGAGCTATAAATATGAATTTAAACGCCATGGTGTCAGGAGATAATGTCAATAACTCCTTTTTGGGGCCCCAGCGACCCATAAACTAGGGCCATTCGTTAAATATACAGGGCTCCGTCCCCGATTAATTAAGAAAGAGGTATGTATTAATGGTAATTTATTCATTGCTTATACTACGAGCCACTTTCTAGGCTGCTCTTCTGCCTTTCCCTCTGTACTTCACCAATTTCCCTAACATTTGGTGTCTCAGGTTACTGTGACTTGGAACAGACTACCACCTCGTAAATCCGAAGACCCCAACTATATTTTGGAATGTTCTAATGGCAGGCATGCGATAGAACTCCGTAGGGCGACTTGGGGGCTGTGCCTGTCTGCCTCGCTTCCGATGACCTCAAGTCTGCAGTTTTCTTTGACGCTTTGTAGGATATATGACGGAGCCAGACGCTAGGCTGTACAACATAAGTCAGTTGCAGGTTACATGTCTTTTAAAAGTCGAAGAAGCCAGGCTTCTAAAGGGGGCTGTACTGCTAGCGGGTATGCTATCCACTATCTATATAGCCCCCAATTGTGTCACATAGCCAGCTCCACCAAGCTCGATCCGCATCGGATTCTAATTTTCCAATTCCCAATCCCTGATCTCTCCAAACGCCCTTCCCGAGCAAATATGCTCCTAAGCGCAACGAAAGCTAAGCAGCTCGGGTCCAATCAGAGTAATGATATGTAGCACTGAATGCTTATATGGTTTGTGGACGGTAGCCGGCTTGTTGTGCTAGGAAACAATGTAACTCAGGGCAGCAATAGCTCAAAACAAGTTGCTCGTTCGCAAGACGACGGGGTGGACCCTGAGAAGAATTGATAAGGGTATTAGACTGTTTATTGTCCCTCGGAGAGCAAATCAATGGTCGCAGCTCTTTGCAATCCTTTACGTCCATGTTTGCTGCCATCTGAACGCGCCTAGCGATATTTAATTCCATGACGCTGCATACATGTAACAACTGGACAGTATAACCCCCTAAGAATCGAGAGGACATCTCTCAGTTGTCCTCCTTGGGTATATCCGGCTCATCGAAGTTGATCTTACCCTGGCTGATGTCCGGGTAAACGTCGAACCTCCTCTGGGTGTAGAGGGGGATGCTCTTCCGTGTCTCCTCGATACAGGCGGGGTCGAGCTCGCAGCTGACGATGCCCTCCTCCTCGCCGGCCTCGTCCAGGACCTTGGCCAAGGGGTCGACGACCATGCTGTGGCCGTAGGCGACGTAGGGCCCGCCCGTGTCGCGCGCGGGGCTGCACATGGCGACGTAAACCTGGTTGTCCATGGCGCGGGCGCGGGCCAGCAGACCCCAGTGCAGCGGGCCCGTCGTCGTGTTGAAAGCGCCCGGGTACACGAGGGCGAAGCAGCCGCGCCGCGCGGCGATAGTCGCCAGCTCCGGGAACCGCACGTCGTAGCAAATGGCGACGCCGACGCGGCCGTACCCCGGCAGGTCCACGATCGTCACCTTGTTGCCCGGCGACAGCGTGTCGCTCTCGCGGAACCGGATCTTCCCCGGGATGTCGATGTCGAAGAGGTGAACCTTGCGGTGCGTCGCGAGCAGCGCTCCGTCGGGTCCGAATGTCAGCGACGTGTTGTAGAACTTCCCCTTCCTCCTCCGCTCCTCGGGGTCCGAGCTTTCCGGGTTCTGCGGGTCCGCTTCCGGGATGGACCCCCCGATCAGGTACGTCTGGGTCTCGGCGGCAATCGCGGACAGCGCGTGGTAGGAGGGGGACTGCTCCTTGGTCGGCGGGCTGGGCAGCAGCGTCTCGGCGTAGGTGGGGAAGAAGTCGGTCCCGTAGGGCGAGTTGAAGCATTCCGGCAGGACGATGATCTTGGCGCCTCCGCGGGCGGCCTCGAGGACCTTTTCCCTCGCACGGGCGAGGTTCGCGGCCTTGTCGCGCCCGCTAGCCAGCTGCACGCAGGCCAGTTTCACGGGCTGCTTGAGCAGCGGGGCATTCGAGGAGGTGGCCATCGTGCGAGATAATGGCTTAAGACACGGAACTGAGTATGCGCCTCTGGGCAATAGGGATCGGGAGAAGAGGCTAAAGGTCCTCAGGGAAGAAACTATCATGGTGTACGTATCGTGTAACACCGACAATTGGGCGCCGATGAGGTTCAGTGTTCTTTATATGCCCCCACCCTCCATAAGTAAGCCGATCCCGCATGCCACCTCCCCCCAGCTTGACGTAACGTCCACTTTTACTTCTAGGGCGCTTACTTTTATGGTTACTAGCCTTACTTTTGCTCTAGTCAGGGCGCTTATTGAGCTATGCGCTAAACCATTTTTAATAAGTGTGTAAGCTACCCGTCCCGGGCCCTCCGGGATGACAGCTTCGCAGACAGCTTCACGGTGGTATAAGTATAAGCTAGCCTTGAGAAGCTTGGCACTTTGTGGTCAGCTCTTTTCCGGTTCTACTATCCCTGCCAAGGTTTGGAGCTTTGTAAACTATCATTTCAACTGATCGGCCCGCAACTGATCCACTTGCCCTCGGTCATCGCAGGTAGGGCTCTAGTACACATAATGCAAGACCAGCAGCTTGTTGTTGTCATCAGCGGCGCTGGGAGAGGTAAGGCAACGTACTGTCCCACCAGCACTCATACTGATTAGCATCAAAGGTATCGGACATGCCTTAGCTCAAGCTTATCTCTTACGTGCAAATTGCATAGTTGTCGGGGGTATCCGTAACGATGATTCACCGGGAGTTACCGAATTGAAGGCGTCCTTGATGGGAACCGGATCCAAGCTGCTTCTGGTTAAGCTTGAAAGTTCCTCGCCTACAGATGCGGAAATTGCTGTGGAGCAAATAAATGCTGCAGGTATCGACCATATCGACATCGTGATAGCTAATGCTGGATTGAGCCCACCTGTCGCACCGCTTGAGACGGTTGACCTTGAAGAAGTGGCCAGCGTGCTCAGGATCAACGCCCTTGGCCCCCTGGCTTTGTACCAGGCCTGCCATTCGTTGCTTGAAAAGTCCAAGAATGCGAAATTCGTGTCAATCAGCAGCGCAGCCGGTTCTATCGCTGCCATGGAGAGCATTAATTCTTATGTCGCGCCGTCGTATTGCATTTCGAAGGCGGCGCTGAACTGGATTACCTTGTGAGTTGTCCTTAAACCATCGTTTCCGGCATGATTGTTAGGTGCCAAGGTGCGACCCCCTTTCTATGGTCCAGTGGTCCCCAGTAAGGGTGTAGTTTGCGTATATATATAAGGGGACTTCACCCCGGCACAGTTAGGGAGAGATAGGCATTAATGGCCATCTATTTGGTACCTATACTACGGACTACCAGCTAGGCTGCTTCCTCTGCTTTTCACTCTATACTTCGCCATTTCCTCTGATAATGATAAAACGAACAATAACTTACAGATGATATATAGGGCAGCACACTGTGGTAACAAGTGGCTGACTGCCTTCGCCGTAAACCCCGGGTAAGTCTTTTAGGGCGAGCAATCCTTCTTAGGGTTGAGCTGACTTTAAATAAGTCTTGTTGCGACAGATATGGGCAATCGGACTGCCAAGTATCTAGGGATGGAGAGGGCGCCTTATACGAAAGAGTATAGCGCCGAGAGAGTTATAAGCCTCGTGAGTATATGTACCATCCGCATATATCTCGCCTAGGTGTCTAACGCGGCCAGATCGATAACGCAAATCGTGAAAACCTTTCTGGAAAGTTTTTGAATGCAATAGATGGCAAGGAATTACCATGGTAACCGGTAATTTGTTGCGGAATACTACTCGGACTAGAACTTGGTAAAGGACATACTGATATATAACAACGAGAAACTTGCTTAAGGAGGCGCACTCCTATTTTAAATTCACTTACAGACGTACGGGCCGCATAATGCTTTTATTTTTTACTTTCTCATTTGGGACGTGCCAAGACCCAAATACGGAAATCAGTTTCTAGGGAAGACGACTTTCGACATAATAACCCTTCGTTCCTCAGTACGTTGGAACGAGGGGACTGAAAAGGATACGTCCGCTGCTCCGCGTATTATCATCCAGGAATACCGGCGAAGACTCCCGAAAAGCAGACGATCACCGAAGATAATTCTCCCAAGGGAAGCGCACACGGCTAGTATTCGATATATCATTAAGCCAGTCACAAAGTAGAAAAGATTGGTCCGGGTGTCCGAGCATGCGCGACGGTCGTCTCGGGTGCTACGACTCGGACGCAGTCTCCCAGCTTTCGTCCTCCCCGCATGATCCGTCGTCTGCCCCGCCGCTTGCAGAGTTCTCTTCCCCGTCGCTTGCCACGTCTCTCGTCTCGTCGTTTTCCCCGTCTATTTCCTCCTCCACTTCTGAGGGCCATCCTCCCGGCATGGCCGCCTCGCCCGTGCCGCCTCTTGCAAATAACGACGCTCCCTCTCTTCCGGGAAATTGTGGTACTCTCGTATCTCACGCATCAACGCCCGAAAGGCATCGATGTTGTCGTCGTTGAGTGGGGGTACTGCACGCTTTGTTCCAGCTCTCACATATTGCTCCTGCTCCGACAACATTCCGTAGCTTACACGCCACTCAAGTGCATCCATCGCCGACCTCCCCATCTTCCGGTTCATGTTCAAATCGGGGTCCACACGATGGTCCGGAACAGCTTCCCTCAGTGCGGCAAAAAGCTCCCAGTTGCCCAAATAGGCTGCCTGGTGCAACAACACCGTGCCGCCGTCCACGCGCACGTCTAATCTTGCGCCTAGACGGTATAGAGTGCGAAAAGTCTCAGCGTTGTCGTACTCTACTGCACGAAAGACCGGTGTGAGCCCGTGGATATTCGGCTTTTCTATGTTTGCTCCCGCTCTTGCTAGGATGTGGCTCAGCTCAGCGATGTCTTCCGGGTCACCCTTAGCATTAATAGCATAGTGATAGAAGGGCATATGACTACCCACGCCCTGATGGTCAGGACTAGCGCCGGCCTCTAAGAGCATTTCGACGGAATGGAGCTGCAGGTGCTCAATTGCAACGAACAAAGAGGTGTGCCCATGAATGTTAGGTACATTGACATCGGCGCCCAAGTTGATCAAATTATCAACAAAGTCGTGGGATCTCTTTCGAACGGCTTGATAGAGAACCGTGATACCGAACGCATCTTGGAGGTTTATGTCGGCGCTGTGCCTGACGAGAAGGTCAATGTCTGTGAGGTGGCGTTTTCTGATTACTACCCAATGTACTGGCGCTAGCCCATACTCATCCAGTGTATTCAGAGACGCAGGCGCAAGACTAACGGCCGTATGTAAATCCATCTCTGTATTTCCCGTAGTGACATTGTGAACGAGCATTGGATTGGGATCATTCTGGTCCTCAGAGTTGAGAATACTTTGGCCGATATGAAGCCGTCCCAATCGAGAAATCCGCCGTTTTGAAGAGCAAGCCGCTTAAGGTGTAGCGCTGGTGAACTACATATCTTAGCTACTACTTACGTTAATTGGAGAGGTTGCTGGTTAAAGCTTACATCCCAAACTTGTCGCGCAGAGTCACGTCTGCCCCATGGTCTAGGAGAAATTCTGCTATAGGCCAAGCTTCAAGGCGTACAGCCACCTCCTTGAAAGTCTTAGCAGGTCGTATACTAGAAGCTGCTTAGAAGTTAGACTCACGCGAAGGAGGCTCGCCCCTTTTGCACCGATGTCCATGGGCGAAGCAACCCCAGTTGAGAATAAGAGCTACAATTTAGGTACAGATCTCTCTTTAACCGCCCAGAACACAGCGCTGTTATATGGGGCTACGCGATACAAAATTAATTTGCAGTCCCCAAACTTACCTTGTTTGCGCTTGTACAGGATACATAGGCTGCGCGGTCCAGGATCCAAAATGGAAAGAAGTATTGGAGTCTTGCAGACGTTTTTGGCATCTGGCAACATGTCGTTAAAGTACATGATGGTTTCCTCCATATCGGAGTCATGTCACAGGATAGTACGAGCTTCCCTATAAGACTCGAAAGCAAGTCCGGACTCTAGGAGGTCCGGACCTTGTGGCACTGGCATTTGCATCTTGGCGGGTACCGGCCCTGGAATATGGCTTCGATTCGGTAGGCGGGTTCCCTTGTGAATGGAGCTCCGGCTTGCCGGACTAGGAGTGGTGATATGCCGGCAAAGGAGTTAGACGCCCTTATCTTGGGTATGTTTCTAACTGCATTTGTGGTGTCCTTCGAATGGAACTGAGTTAGCGCTGGCTGTATCTCCTGGTTGGTTTCTAGGATTGGTTTTAGTGTGGACTGGATGTGGACGATGGGACGGCCTTGATCAGGACTACACTTCGAAGTCAGTCTGCTATCAATAAGTCGCGGTTATAACTTACGATTGCGAGGACCTTAGAAGTTGGAGCCCTTTTCCCACAGCTAATCTAACCCGAAGTATGGCATCGCGCTGTTATCGGATCTAGTCTTGCTTGAAGTGCCACTTGAGCTTTCTTATACGCAAGTGTCCATTGTCGTCAGGTCCTTTTGCTTCGCTAGCGACCTTTTCCGCGATCATCTTCAGCTCCCGTATACGCGCCTCAAACTCGCCGATCACCATCATCATGTAACTTAGCTCCGGGTTCGGGTACGGCGATGTAGGGGCCGTAGCGTCGAATAGCTGCCTATGTACGGCGGTGAGGCACGCATAGCTTGTGGCTAACTGATCTCGAGTAAGTAGTTGTGAACGCATATAGCTGGAATGCATAGACAAGCCGATTGAAGCCTTACCTCGTTCAACAAGTCACGGAACTCGGTGGGCACTTCCGGCAGGCTTGCAACGACTTGGTAACCTTTTAAGATAGCGTTGGTGGCCTGGCAAAGAGGGATGACACCCGCAATCGTGGAGAACGGTTTGGTCATCGCTTCGACGTTGGACTTCCTAACAAGTATGGGAATTGAAGTCGCATGTATTGTCGTTCACTAGCGAAGAGAGTGAATAAGGAAAATGCTGGAGTCGGAATACGCCGAACGCTGTGTTCGGGCTGGGAACACCAAGAGGGATTGCATCGGAGCCAATAAAATACCCGCCTGCGCAACGGTAAGGCATCATTTAGGGAGGGAGTCCCGGATGCATGGTAATGTGCATAAGGCGGCCTGTTGGTTTCTTTTGCAGAAGGCTGAATTCAGCTTGGCCTTTGGCTAGTCTAGGCCTAGTTCAGGCATTACTCTGTCTAGATCTAAGACTGTTTTCTTTTTAGGTGAATTATCACCGGAGCTTCAGGTCATCAGTGCCATGGCAACCTTGGAAGGCTCGTGGGGCTTCATGCCATATCTAGTCGCACCCGCACCTGCGTAAGAAGCGTCTGAGGCTATGCACTGAGATACCGATATGTATCCTCGTAGGCTACGCCGTAGTAGACCCCAAAGGACTGGCCCTGTCTCAAGTCCTTATCTACCAACTCTGCGTGGAAGATTGCTCTACTTCAAAGCCTGTGCTGCAAAGGTTGGCAGGATGAAGCTGGCCTTGTGAATCTCTGCGTTGTAATACCTGCACAGCTTTGTCTCCTCATCGGGAGTCCAAGTCCGTAGAGGCTTCTTGACGTCCCGGCCGGCCTCCTTGCAGCAGACCATGAATCCAATCTGACCCGAAGGGTAAGTGGGAATCGTGGTATACGCGTACTCCGCAACTGGGAAAACCTCTCCGCAATCCTTCTTGAGCTTCGTGATAAGGGGTAGGTGGAGCCACTGGTTCTCAGCTGTTTAGGAGTTAGCATGAAACTTTGCGAGCCTGGTATGGAGTCGAAGACGATGAAATACGAAATACGACAAGGAAGGGAAGTCCAACTGGTAATTAAATCAGAAGGGGAGTGGAAAGGGGTCAGGAGGGCTTGAAGAGCTGCCAATGGCCGATATATCTCGAAGGAGGAGTTGTTTATGAACAACCAGGCAAGTTGAGTGCCCTAATCCTGACTCGAACTTTCCTGATACAAAGAGACATACAACCTTGAGTAGTGATGACACCGCCCGGTCGAAGGGCATCATGCAGCAGCTGGAAGTAAGACTTCTGGAAAAGGCTCTCGGCGGGGCCTTCCGGATCGGAGGAATCGGTGATGATGACATCGAAGGCGTTCTTGTAGTCGTCAAGGAACTTGAAGCCATCGCCAATATGGACCTTGGCCTTCGGGTGCTTGAAGCCCTCGGCCATCCCCGGAAGGTACTGCTTGGACAGGCGAATGACGGCCTTGAATTAGGGTTAGCTGACTTATCAACTATTAGGCTTATAAGCTCGTAGAGCGGTTGTACCTCATCGATATCGCAAAGAATAGCCTCCTCGACGCACTCGTGCTTCACAATTTCACGCAGGACACCACCATCTCCACCGCCAATAACCAGCACCCTCTTCGGGTCAGGGTGAGAGTTCATGGCCAGGTGAGTGATCATCTCCTGGTACGAGAACTCATCCCGTTCGGTGCACTGAATGACATTGTCCAGGACAAGCACGGTGCCGTGGTCCGTAGACTCAAAGATGAGGACGTCTTGATACTTGCTCTTCTCATGATGCAAGACCTGCTTCACTCTCAGAGTCATGGCTTGGCCTATAATGACCTCCCCCGTTAGACTCTGCGACTATAAAAACACCCTCGGCGAGGAGCCCGTTGGAACTCACCAGGCCACATCTCCGAGATCTCTCGGAACCAGCCATCTGCAGAATCCGATCAGTAATGCGACGGTATGTAACGGGCGAAGCAACAACCAGCGGCTGCAAGCACGATGACGCTATTCAAGCAATATCTTGCACAGACATACCTTTGATAGTGGGGTGCGTAATTTCAGACATCCTGCGACGTGTGTGGATGAATGGTTAACGCTAGCCGAGCAGAAACAGGACGAAATACTTGAAGGACGATCGCGAATGACCGAATTGGCGAAAAGATGCAAGAGAACTGGAATCCCAATTCTCTCTTTCTGTTTACAAGGTCAAAAGATGTTAGCCCTTTTTCCAATGACGGTAAAAATTTTCGAGATGAGGGGCCTGGACGACTTCTCGCTAAGAGCCGCTGTAGATTGCCCGATTCGTACCTAATAAAGCGGATAAGAGCCGTGGTTTGGGGGCAAATATGCATGAACCGACCGAAATATTGCTGTTATGAAGTAATTGCACCTAACAGAATCCCTTTAGCGTTTCGGTTTCGCAAAGCGAATCGCGGACATATACGGAGTATTATCACAACTTCAGGTCTGACTCGTGTATCGACATAGACGACAATTGCCTGGAGCGTACGGATGGGGAAAGTCCCCGGATCTCTCCCGCGACCTTGATTTGACCGCCTGAAATTGCCAAACCAGGCTGCGAACACCGGAACTGTCTCCGGCGAAGGGACACAGACTGCCGGGAGTGTCAAGCCCGAACCACCTGCAAGTACCATCCACAGCCATCAGGAGCAGCGTAACCCCCATATTGATAATACCGTAAAGCCTCTCACCTAGGACGATTCACAGGAATGTGCCGCTTACTACCAGAAAATTTTTATACCAGTGCTCCTTATGTATCTCGTTCTGAGTATATCCTACATCAGCTCCTCATAGAATATGCACGTCGGTCTTGCACACGTCCAAAGGGAAAGGCTTGGTAAGGGGACCAAGTACCGACGGAGGGTCGAGTGGTTCGCGATCTACAGGACCTATCCTCGAGGCGCGCGTACGCGTTCCAGATTCCCGGATAAACCTCCCCGTGGTTGGTGCCGGGCCAGCTAACTGGTTTACCCTGGCAAGACGGTTCCTTTACGTATCCTCTCTTTCTCTTATCAACGGCGAGGGCCGCGAGATGTGCGCGGTAGCAGCCTCGTGATCCAGTCGACATATAAATGTGCTAGTGTTGGAAAGCCGGTATAGTTACAGCGCGAAGTTGTCATCTGTAGCGAGAGTGGACAGACAGCTCACGTGACTGGCAGCATTCAGGATCGGGTCGTCTCTCTGAGATATTCGCAAGCTGCTAACCTAACGTCCGGAAAAATAGCAGCCTCTGCCCCCATGGGCTGAATTGATAGACACCCTATTGTTAATCCGGGGAACTGGTCGGGCACCAATCCATCAGGCAAAACCTTACTCGACTTAACAGCTAATGCTGCAACTAAGAGCTTCTAGAATGTTAATCAAGCTTCTAGTAGTAAACTAGGTAGTCCATCAAGCTGCTCTTTCAGGCCGAAAGGAAAAGGAGGCATCGAATGGGCATAGATCTTCCCATTTGCAGTAATTTGTGCGAATCGTTCGGGTGAATAGGTAGCGAAGACGGCGGCCTTTAGTTGCGAATTCTCATAACCTGGTCTACCCAGACGCTTTCATTCAGTAATAGGTCTGAATTATTATCTCATCTTGTCTAACAACGGGTTTCCATGATCAGCAAGAGGAAGCGCTCGTAAATATGGGACCGACTACGTAATAATTTCGTCCAAATTCAATGTACAGGACCTAGCGTCAAGTTCCGGACCCGTTGTTCGGTTGGAGTTACAGAAGCAGATGCACAAACGAGATTAGCAGGTTTCAGTCCCCATGCCTAGCCGCCTAAAATGGCGCCACCCGCCGGCCACGTTTTCTATGTACGAGCCATGTGCCGGAGGCTGACTTTAAATTCTTAACTCGACGCATCTTATGATCCGGCTCCAGTCTGGGGCGTGCCGGCTTATCGCCTATTACCGCGGGATAAGGGATGCTACCGACTATATTAAAAGTTCCAACGCGTATCTCGAGCTCTGCCACCAACCTACCTTGCCTTTCAGGCCTGTTCATTTGGCCTCACGCCCAAGACAGTTTAGACTCTGCACGGAATCTTCGAATCCACGCGTCAAATGTCCAGATACTGACTAATCACGCTGCTTCGGCTAGGGGCAGCGATAGGCGAAGGAGGGACTCCTTAACTTTCCTCTTCGTACGAATACGCCTTTGATCTTCATGAAGGACTTAGTGGACATCGATGCGATATACAGACTGACCCGTCGCATACATGCACCGAAAGTCTTAGGGTGAACCTAGGCGAAAGGATTAGACGAAATCAATCATTCTTAGCATCAGAGACAGCCGACTCGCGTGATGGTTACAAGTTGTGGCTGTATCATACACGAGGTTTTGGGTAGTAAATGGTAAGCAGTGAGCCAACCGTATGTCGCATCGAGGCAGAGTATGGACCCACCTGCAGACAGACATCCAATTGTACCTACTGAAGGGCCGGCCAAGTCAATTCGTAGACTGCTTGGGTTGCATCGGCTGCCTGCCGGTTGACACACGTGCTATTTAAGAGCATTCCGCAGGTTGCGCCAAGGTCTATTACAGGCTTTTACCACCTACATTGATATCGAGTGGTTCGTGATTCCTAACCACCACCCGAGCGAACTACATATGTTTATCTACTCCGATACATGATATAAGAGCATCAATTATTACGATATAGATCTCGTAAGTGGGTGAATTACTTACAGCGCCAGTTTGGTAACCGTGGCACAAATCCCCAATCCAGTAGGCGATTATGTTGATCTATCGCGCTAAGGGAAAAAGAAGCTCTTGTAGTTCGCAAGGGATACCTATGCCTTGTCTAGCAAGCAAACTTCATAATAGATGCACCATCATGCCAGGCGTACCTTGGCGAACTAAAAGAATACAGAAGAAACCCCCGTCCTATACCCGCAACGGCCCAAGACGCACGCAACCCCCGGAAGTGCTTGGGAAAAGTACAAAATGTGGCGTCGAGTCTGAAAGCCTTTAGGTTCGGTAATGATGCAGGTTGTCCCAAGCTGAACGACCCACTACGACACTGAGTACGTCCCAGTACATGCTAAATATGTACACTAAACACAATTGTCCGCGTTCGGCTATGTACTCACCTGTCCGATCGAGCAGCTGGGCACGCTGGACTAACTGACAGGTCGTAGGGGTATTTACTATTGCCTCCACCAGCCCACTATATGCCAGAGCGGGTTAGCGCTTTATCTTTCCATACATTTTCTATTAGCTGCAACTTTCCACAATATCTTTCCAGGCGGACAAAGTCCAGTTATCGAATAGATGATTGGACTTTTTTCGACGCCGACTCAACATACCATGTTGTGCCTTATAGAAAACTTATAGGAATCTACATAGCTAATCTACCATGGTATATAGCAGGTGAGTAAAGGTAAATAATCCGTAAATACCCTGCAACCTGTAATATGTGCATAAGAGCTGACAAGGGGTTCGACCTACTGCCGACTAGCAATGCATAAGCCCCTACATATCTGTAGTACCCAACCAGGCTAACCTTAGCAGCCTTAGCGGCTCTAGGTACCAACATGTAGAGATCCCAGTGGGCGTCCGATCCGCCAATAGCGGTCCTACCGCACTCTCAACAGTACAGTCTTGAGAGCTCTAAACCGTCCGTGGCTTCAGATTCCTCAGTTATTTATCTTCCTTTCACCCATTGCTCTTCTAAGCCAGATTTGCAGTGCAGAATTGCTGCCAGTCAGCCCTCTCAGCCCTATTTGGTCAAGCTCTTGCAAAAGGCCTGGGTTGTACGTCTTCGTCGTAAAATCTGTGACAGTCCGTCATTAATCAATAGGGAAGGGGATTGGTACTTTATTAGGCCGTCTGGGCCTCACGTTTTCTCCGCCCCCCCCTGAAAGACATTTCGACTGCTGTTTACGATCCCAATACGACGTTGAATTGTCATCCACCGTTATTACACAGAATAAGCATTACCTGCCCCCGCGAGGCATACAGGACTAAGGGCTTCTTTGCCTTTCTCTCTTTCTACCTTCCGCGCCTCTTATCTCACTTGTGCCACCTTGCGACATCAACTTCCGCCCTGTCCTAAGGGCCTATCGAATACAAAGGCGCTCGAAAGTCCCCGCTTCGCCTACGCCGTTCCCATTTGCTCATTTGCTGCCGCCTCTTAGTGCAATTTTTCAATTAGCGATACTTAGCGGCCCTGGCGACGATGTGTTTCAGCAGTAGGAAGACGGAGGAGCAGGGCGTTGCCCGATCACGAGAGCTCGATAGGGCCATCCGTCAAGATGAGAAGCGTCTGGCTAGAGAGGTGAAGCTGCTTTTGCTAGGTATGTTCTGTTCAGTGGTCTCTTAACGATTCTCTCAGTCGTTGTCTCAGTGCGTGCCGCTGTCTTAAACCTCAACCAAGCGGCCCGGACCGCACCGGGGCGAACATAACCTTAAATGATGATAAAGTATGAAGAGCAACTTACCGTGATTAATGTATTTAGGCGCCGGAGAGTCCGGCAAGTCTACGGTCCTCAAGCAGATGAGGTTGATCTATGCACAAGGCTTCACCAAGAACGAGAAGCTCGAATGGAAGCCCGTAATATTTAACAACGTCGTCCAATCGATGCGAGTCATCTTTGATGCCATGAACGAAAACAATATTGAATTCGAGAACAAGGACAACGAGGTAAGCAGGGATAGAAACCGTTCAGGGATCGTCGCGACACACGCATCTACCCGCCATTTCCTGATCTAGATAAAGAGCATTGTTTTTTCTTTCTGGAAACCTCCCAACGCGACCTCAAAATCCAGTTCTCGAAGCATCGACGATTAATATTCGGAAACAGAAGAACCAAGCGCTCCTACTTGTTGACCACGAGATATCGCCCAACGACTCGCTGCCACCAGAGTACCTCGAGCCGATAAAGTCCCTCTGGGCCGACGCCGGTGTACAGAAGGCCACCCTCAAGGGCAACGAATACGCTCTTCACGATAACCTCGCATAGTACGTTCCCGAGCTTCCGCGCCAATCAGCCATCACTTGTCGTACATGGCTAACAATTCTCGAGTTTCTGCGATGACCTTGACCGTCTTTGGCAGAAAGACTACATCCCTACGGATCAGGATCTTCTACAATCGCGATTAAAGACGACGGGCATCACCGAAACGGTTTTCGACCTGGGCCAATTGACCTACCGAATGTTTGATGTCGGCGGTCAGCGATCCGAGCGGAAGAAATGGATACACTGCTTCGAGAATGTCAACTGTTTGATGTTCTTGGTTGCGATCAGCGGGTACGACCAGTGCTTAGTTGAGGATAAGGATGGTGTAAGTTTGTACCGTGTAATGAAGGAGGGCGTTCGCGGCATTATCTAACGTCGGCGTTGTAGAACCAAATGAACGAGGCACTGATGCTCTGGGAATCGATCGCGAACTCCCACTGGTTCTCCAAGTCGGCCCTGATCCTCTTCCTCAACAAGATGGACCTGTTCAAGGAAAAGATTGCATCGAGCCCGATCACCGCGCACGGCTTCGTCGACTACCAGGGGCCCGCAGACGATTGGAAGCAGGCGAGCAAGTATTTTATGGACAAATTCCGGGCGCTGAACCGGAATCCGGAGAAGGAGATCTATGGGCATTTCACCAATGCCACGGATACGAACCTTCTCAAGATTACGATGGGCTCTGTGCAGGATATGATCATCCAACGCAACCTAAAGCAGCTGATACTGTGAGTCGTCTATATTCGACGCCCATTTCAAGACTGCGGGTTGCAAGCGCAACCCTCCCACACGACGCCTCCTCGAGACGAATTCCCTTCGGCCCTACTCCAGACTGTTGGGTTCGGCATTCCCATTCTGCAACCCATCTGAGGCTTGCCCGCGAGCTGCGACTGAACATATTAAAGGATATAACGGAAAGATCCGTGCTGTCATCGATTGTCGACGATACTCGCCCATTAAGCCCGCCGCCGCCTGTTACTCCCGCTCCGCTCTCTGTATAATCTGGATCATATCCCACATCGATTCCCTTACGTTGTCTATAATGGCAAAATAACCATCCGACTCGGCCTATAATCGTCGCTCGGGACCTGAAGGGTCGCGGCATGCACTCTTAGCATGCATATCTAGTCGCTCTCTGAAGTCGGTCTAGTATCCGGGGCGAACTGGGCCCAAATCATCTGTGGCATTGAAGCGGTTTCGATTTGTTTTTGCGGCATGTCACGATTCTCTGTTCACGACCCGATATCAAATGCCTGGCGACGGTTCTGGTTTTATTTTTTGTCCCAATTTTGTTTTCTTTCTGGGGGATCTGGGGAATGCGACGACGAACGAGGGCCGTGGATGGCAACAACTCGTATATAGGAAGAAAGGTGGTGGTGGGCTTGTCGACAGGATACCGAAAGCTCTTCGATAGTAGCTAGATATTATGGGAATACTAGTGAGAAAATGCATCCTGTCCAACTTATTCGTCATGCTGTGGGGGTATCTGCGACGTGTTCTAGCTACCGGTCGTGCTGAGTGCGATTATGATATGAAGGATCGGGGAATTTCGTAACCTGCAGAGTCCAACTGTGTTCACTTTCAGCAACATCACGTCTGCTATCACAGCTCACGCTTCTGCTTCGCCTAAACGGAATTCTTCTGATATGAACGACTTCCTACGTCAGAAGCCCGGCTGGCGGCACCCCATGTGCGGCAATATGAAGCCTCCGCTAGAATGTCGCTTGGCCCACGTTGGAGCTATCCTGGGACCACTTGTCGTAAGACCCCATACCGTCTTTTGATAGACGGCCTAGAGCGTAGGAAGGACGTTTGAGCATCATACCGTCTACATAAATCGGAATGAAAAACACACCGGCGCCCGGAGCACACCCATACTGACTGGTGCGCTCCAAATCCGGGAATTGCCCACGTGGCTGTGGCTGGCTGCCGACATGAACTAACTGTATGAAGACACTTGCATACTGGTAGTAAAGATCTAGCGGGACGGGAAACGAGGGAACCCTCGCTGTAACCTGCTGCTAAACACCACTATGGGATCCCGTTCCTAAATTAGGTAGACAAGACTAGGCGAACTACCACTCTCTGCCGTCACTTGATATACTCTGCCACCCCAGTCGTATTTCTTAACCTTCACGATGGCAGTCATAGTCAGTACTGCGCAGAAAAAAGAAATTCACGTCGCGTGGCTCTAGCCATCTTGTTCTGGCGTTGCCAGTTCGCACTACCCACCACTCGTGCGTTCAGGGACCCGCTCGCTCTCCCCGCGCCTTCGTCTTTACGGGGTGCAGCCACCTGGACAGGTCAGGTCGGAGGCGCCCAGAAAGAAAACGGCGCTAATGGTTACTTGCCCAGGGGGCCCCGCGGGATTGGGGACCCGCTGCAGATCCTCCGTCATTACTAAAGTACTAAGTAGGTAGCCCGGCAACCCCAAGCCCAGCAGCCTACAGGGGGGTAAACAGGCCGGGAGGCAGGTGGTGAGCCTCTGCTATTGTTGACATTCATGCATCACATGGAGTTGGTTGGCTGTGGTTTGCCGTATGTGTTCTTCAGGTCTTGATTTGTATTTTGCGGGCACTTGCCAGTTGATGCGCTTTGAACGAAAGTCCCTTTCCTTCTGCACAGCGGAAACGGCGTTGTCTCGGCTTGCTACCACTAACTGGTCCCCCGGAATCTGGCATGCTTGGCTAAGAAACTCCGAACCTTCTTTTAAAGGGCCACGACCTATCAATGCCGCAGCTGTCATCGACTGCTCTGACTACGGAGCTCCGTTAACTCAAAATACCAAGCCCAGAGGCAGAAATGTCCCTGCAGCGAGCCTGTAGAAAGCATTCTGATTCTCTGATTCCATCACCCTTAAGCAAACCGCTTGCAGGTCGCACCACTACACTTTCCTCTTTACACCCCCGAGATGTCAGAACCCAAGATGCAGACCTCTGCCCCGCCTGACACGGGCTGGTTCGGGAGACTAGAACGGCGCTTCCCCATCCTGCAGAGGAAGCGCGGAAAGGCCCTGGTCGTCGCCCTACTGGTCCTGCCTCTCTTCGGCCTGCTCGGCCTCCTGGCTCTGCCAAACGGGGGCGGCGGCGGCGATGGCGTTGCGGGTGAGGCCAATGCCCAGGATCTTATAACCGACGATACCTATTTCTATGGCCAATCCGAGCCTGTATATCCCTCTCGTGAGATTAGGATCCGCGCTGCCCTGCAAGAATGGCATAGAGGCTAACGTAATGGTGTCCCAGCTGCGATGACGGGCGCCGGACCGTGGGCGGACGCGTTTAGCAGGGCCGTCGCGTTCGTGGAACAGCTCACTATAGAGGAGAAGGTCGGTCGATCTCCCAGTTGCACGCCGTGATCCGGGTTAAAAAGGGGCTGGCTGACAAATATCAGGTGGGCCTCGCGTCAGGCATCAGGTCGTCAACCGGCTCGTCGGGGACGCTGAATGGCTGCTCCGGAAACATCGCCGCCATACCGCGGCTCAACTTCTCGGGCCTGTGCCTCAGCGACGCCGGGCAGGGCGTCCGCGCCACCGACTTCGTCAGCGGCTTCCCGAGCGGCATCCACGTCGGGGCCAGCTGGAACAGGGCGCTGGCGAGGAGCCGCGCGGAGAGCATGGGCCTCGAGTTCCGGGTCAAGGGCGTGAACATCGCGCTCGGCCCCGTCGTCGGGCCTCTGGGCCGCGTGGTGACCGGAGGGAGGAACTGGGAGGGCTTCGCGGCGGACCCCTATCTCTGCGGGGCCCTCGCCTACGAGACCGTCCTGGGCGTACAGTCTCAGGGGGTCATCACTAGCACGAAAGTACGTGATATTATTAGCTACGATAGGGGAACACGAGTTGACTGTGTGATTGCCAGCATTTCATTGCTAATGAGCAAGAAACCCACCGCATGTCTCATGATGACGTTGAGGCGGTCTCTTCCAATATCGATGACAAAACCATGCATGAATTATATCTCTGGTAAGTTAAACGCCTGCACCTCCCTTTACAGCTTCTAATTACAGAACAGGCCATTCCAGGATGCCGTGTACGCGGGAACGGGTAATATCATGTGTTCATACAACCGCGTGAACAATTCGTACGGCTGCGCAAACAGTAAGACCCAGAACGGGCTCCTCAAAACCGAGCTCGGCTTCCAGGGCGCGGTAACATCAGACTGGGGCGCTATACACGCCGGAGTAGCAACGGCCCTGGCTGGCATGGACATGGTGATGCCCAACTCGGAACTCTGGGGAGATAGGCTCACGGAAGCGGTGAAGAACGGGTCGATTCCGGAAGAACGGCTAGACGACATGGCGACCAGGATCATCGCCTCGTGGTATCAGATGGGGCAGGACAGAGACTTCCCAGAACCCGGCGTCGGTATGCCACCGGATCTGGCAAAGGCGCACCGCATCGTGGATGCGAGGAACGTTTCGTCCCAGAGGGTCCTCCTCGACGGCGCTATCGAAGGCCACGTTCTCGTCAAAAACATCAGAGACGCCCTGCCGCTCAAGCAGCCGAATTTGCTCTCAATCTTTGGCTATTCCGCGAGGAGCCCCGACCAGTGGAACTACAAAATAAACGGGGGTATAGCCGCATGGACCTTCGGGGGCGAATCGTCATACCTCGGCCGCGATGTCTCCGCAGGCTTCGCCGGCGAGGTCGACAAGGACTGGTCTGCGATAGCGCCCAACGGGACGCTCTTCAGTGGCGGGGGCTCCGGCGCCGTGACGCCGGCGTCCGTCAGCTCCCCGTTTGACGCGCTCACGGCGCGGGCGTACGACGACGGGACGGCGCTGTTCTGGGATTTCTTCAACCCCGAACCCGACGTCGCCGAGAGCTCGGATGCCTGCCTCGTCATTGGCAACGCGTACGCCTCAGAGGGCTACGACCGCCCGGGGCTTCGCGACGACCACACAGACAGGCTCATCCAGCACGTCGCCGACCGCTGCAACAACACCGTAGTCGTGCTGCACAACGCCGGCGCCCGGCTCGTGGACCCCTGGTTCGACCACGCCAACGTGACAGCCGTCCTGCTCGCGCACCTGCCCGGCGAGGCGTCCGGTCGCGCCCTCGTCGCCCTGCTCTACGGCGACGCCAACCCCTCGGGCAAGCTGCCCTACACGGTCGCCCGCAACGAGAGCGACTACGGCGCCCTTCTGGGCCCCAGCCGTGCGGGGGGCCGCTTCGCCCGCTTCCCGCAGTCCGACTTCTCCGAGGAGGGCGTCTTTATCGACTACCGCCACTTCGACGCCCGCAACGTCACGCCCCGCTTCGAGTTCGGCTTCGGCCTCTCGTACACGACGTTCGAGTACTCGAATCTGCGGATCGAGCGGCGGCACGACAACAATAGCACCAATATCAACAGCGGCGGCGGCGGGGATGACATCGCCGAGTATCCCACGGGCGCCGTCCGCGAGGGCGGCCCCGCCGACCTCTGGGATGTGCTCGTCACCGTGCGCGCCGACGTGGCCAACACGGGCGGCGTCGCGGGAGCCGAGGTCGCGCAGCTCTACGTCGGCATCCCCGGATCCGGGGTACCGGCGCGCCAGCTCCGCGGGTTCGCGAAGCCGTTCCTCAACGCGTCGGCCAGCACCACCATCGATTTCGAGCTCACGCGCCGCGACCTCAGCGTCTGGGACGTCGCGGCCCAGCGCTGGCGCCTGCCTCTGGGCGGACAGAGGTTCGCTGTCTATGTTGGTGGGAGCAGCCGGGACTTGCCGCTCAGGGGGACGTTGACGCTGTGAGGGCTGCCATGGGGCCCGGGACGGCTGGTCGATAGGACTGCGGATGGGCTTGATCTTCAAGCGCGTCTCCTTATCTGCTTTTAATGACTACTGTACGATGTATGAAAAAGGGTCCCCAATGGGGAGGCTGGACTGAAGCCGTGTTGGAATAAGCATTAATGGCTTTCGGGCGCGGCGTTTATCGGTTGGTATTACACCCCCCCCCCGTGGCCCGGCTGGGAATGCACGAGGCGGCTTTAGTTGGTGGCATTTCTAGGTTTTGTAATGGTTTACGATGTTGATGTGATGCCATAATATTACATTTATAGCCGCCACTTACTGAAAAGATTACAGTTATTATGAAATGCTTTACTCAACAGCCACTGTATCTGGACTGCCAGGTTATACTTTCCGCCGGGACATATATTTAGCACGGAACTCCATTCGGAATATGCCACGGCGCGTATGGACGATGAGACGGCGACCAAAAGCCAGGCACTTCGCTTTTGAGACCCGTCATGAGAACGCACCCTACCTAGGCTTGTTTTTGGATCATTGTCATCCAAACCTTTAGAGAAATGACGGCGCCGTTCCGAGGACGAGATCTCAACCAAACAGAGAGATCCGGACGGCCGAGGCAGCCCCCACGTAACGGCGTGCCACATGTGGCTATTCCGACGGTCTCTAACCCGATTCAGCAACGGATGCGGGACGGGATTTCGAATCTACTGTACCTTCCATATGTACTAGTATGTACTGCTACAATCGTTGTCCTTTGTAACACGCTGCCGCTTACAACTTGAGTAGGTGGGCTATCGACATATGTTTCTTCTGCGATCTTCTTTTCAGGTCAGTAATAGGAATAAGTACGGTATGCCCAGTACGCCCGCCATTGTTAGATTGAGTTAACGACCGTCCGTCAGAATAGCCACGCCGCCCATAACCCCTGTGTCCCCTCTGGGCGGGGCGATGGGCGATGCGATCCAGATCGATGTGGGCCTACGATAACGACGTCCAGCTAATTGACTAATAAATACCTAGCATGCAGTACGATTGTACCTCTTTAACGTTCTCCCTTCGTACGCTATGCGATCAATCGGGCATCTGTGAATTTGACTGCTCCCTTTTCTTCATCCCCTCCTGCGGCCCCATGAACCGTGCGGGATATACTGGTCGCCCGGTTGAAATACAATGCAGCTCCAGCCCCATGTTTCTCGCGGGACTACGAGAGGGATGCAGGTCTGAGATGGCCCGCGCTCCCTTTCCCTTCTTGTACTACTACACTATTATCCAGAACTTCCGACGGCTCGATGTACTACTCCTCGTCGGGCATATGCGCTAATGTTCTATGTACGGATATCAATCAGTAAAACCGCTCCCATATCCTAATTAGGCAGACCACCCCGATTGGCACCAATCCCACAAAACTGTAGAATCTACCTACGGTATTTTTGCAGGCGTCCTCTTCTTACTGATATAGACCGTACCTCCCCCTGATTAGTCTAACGTTACCTACATAACTACATAACCCCGAGTTACTAAGTAGCCTCGACGCGGTCATTACATCACATCATCGGTCTCGCAGGCGAAACCTTATTCAGACCGACGATTCAAGTGGGAACCTCGAGAGCAGAACATCGTCCCACCTTAAACATCGTCCCACCTTAAGTCGCGACTAATAAGCTTTGATAAGACGAAAGAAAAGAAAAATAAAATAAGGGTTCAAACCTCTCCGTATTGTTGTGTTATTATCTGTCATCCGGAGTCCACCTCTATTCTCAGTTCCGTCGATAGAGATCGGATGTCATTGAAATGCGCGACGGCAGGCCAAACACAGAGTTTACGCCCGAGTCCGACACGACGTCGGGCTCATCTCCTGGGCCGTCTCCGAATCAGCACGCTTTCACTTTCATCGGAGGGCCTCAAATCCGCTGTCCAGAGGAGAGCTCCGGCGGCCGGCCAGGCTGGATGCCCGGCGGTCGTAGTCGTAGCCATGCCGCCCGAGCCTGTGAGAAATGCCGTCTGTCGAAAAGAAAATGCGACAAGAAGCTGCCCTACTGCGACAGGTGCCTAAGGTGCGCTCTTCCTGTTAATCTGTGTTCGAACTTAAGGTGGACTGCAGGTGTGGCACATATCACGTGGACCGAAAGGACGCGGTCGAATGATGGATCGCGTACTATCGTGGACACGGTTGCTAACAAGGCGACAGGTTAAATGCGAAATGCCACTATACGCCAGATCCCGCGCCCGCAAATGTAGATCCCAACGCGCGCCCCATCGTAATGTATCAGCCGAGCAACTTGATGCTAGGACATGCAGACCTGCTAGGGGCTATTACCGTCTCCCACATCCTGTCTCTTATAGCCGTTCCGAAGTCTTTTCTGGGTGAATCGGAGCTTCACTGGCGCCCTTCTGTAAACACCTATTTTACATACGTACATCCTTGGTTTACCGTTGTCAATCCCATCCTCTTCGACCGGCAGATCGCCGAGTTGCCTCCGCCGCAAGATCCGCCTCACGCGGTAGACTCGCAACTATCGCCTATTTCAAACGGCAATGGCGACCATCCGATGTCCACCGAGAAGTCCGTCTCCGAGTATCGACACAAGCAGCTGGCTCTACTGATCGTGGCGATGCATCTGATTACACGCATGCGGCGCACTAAAGCCGGCCCTCGCCCCATGTTTGACGAGACTTATCGAGCTGTGAAGCGCTTGTTAGCCTTGATGTTCATGGCATACGGACAAAATCAGCAGCCGAGTATAGAACTCGCGCAGTGTGGAGCTCTGATGTCGTTGTACGAATATGGACATGGGCAGACCGTGACGGCTTACCGAACCTTGGCCGAAACGACTGCGGCGGCAAGAATTTTGGGAGTGAGCCCCCCAGGGTTTGAGGATCCCGGAGCCAAAACGGGCGCATATGGGTTGAGGATAGATCGGGCCCCGCCAGCGAACACGATTATTTCCGCCGGGTTTCACTATGAGTATAGTCAGGACGAATCTCTGTCAAGGATGGAAAAGGAGCTGAGAGGCAGTCTCTGGTGGGGACTATTCATACTCGACCAGTAAGTTGCATTAAACGAAATACGATCAGGGATACGATGGAACTCGACTCGTTAAAGTTTGAGCACTGTTAATGATAGACAATTCCTAGCGTCAATATTGGCATTGATGCTGACCTCCATCCAGATTCATCCACAAAGACGACAGCGCGAATCATTTACCTTTCCTTTTGGAGGCCCCTACTGATGCTACGCTACTCCCAGAAATACCGCCAACCACTTCGCTGGAATCACAACCGCGTCACCCGATTAGCGTAACAGTCGGGTCCACGGCATTAACCCCCTTTCAACTGTCGGCCAAAACAAGCAGCTTGCTTCACCGCGCCCTCCGGATCGATAAGGAGCGAGACCCGCGACCGGACAAGAGGCCGCTCATCAACACGTTTGCGGATCTAGACGGCGAGATCAGGCAGACCTCTAAGGCCCTGCTGGAGCAGATCCCCCGATGGGAAACGGTGCTCGACTGCTTTTCAGTACTGGTCAGGTGGGGCAAATCATCCAGATTCGTACCATCAACTGCAACCTAGCTCATCTCATTACTGTCGTTATCTCAATTTCTTGGAATCTTAGCCATACCTCGAGCTGTCATCACCTGTACGAATGTGGCGCTAACCCCGGGGAATTGTTCAAATTAGCGCGCTATTCACGCTGTACTTGCCCTACCTCCCCATCATCGAGCAGACGCCCCCGGCGGTGCTGGCGGCCGACGTAGAGCTGTCGACGGCCGTGGCGGCGCTCAAGTTCGCCTGCCAGCTCTCGACGGATATCTCGTGCCGGGTCAACCAGGACCTCGTCGGCACAGGCACGGCGACTAGAAAGGAAGACGACCCGTTCGCCGTCCTCGCCGCCCCCGCCGGCTCCACCTGCTACCACGTCATCATCGCCTTCGCCGGCCTCAGCCGCGTCTACCCAGACGAGCGCGAGAGGTGCGCCGAGGCCATTGCCGAGAAGTTCGAGAGCCTGCGCCTGTTCAGCTACAGGTGGGGTCTTGCTGGTGCGTCTGAAACCCCCCCCCTTTTCTTCTTTATGGATTTTGGCTTCGTTTCAGTCTCCTTTCTTGTATCGTGCCGCGGTCTGCTTCGTTATTATTACCGAATTCGATGTGCCTGCCTTAACGTTTTTGTGCTCTGGGTGCCTATGTGTGGGGCGGTTCTGGGCTGACGATCGGCGCCCTGCTGCGCGTTACAGATGAGATGATTCGCCAGCTCGAGGAGGAGCGCGGCATCAGCCGCTCCGATTACCTCAAGGCCCCACGGCTGCCGTCGCCCCAGCCGCCGCCGCTGGACGAGAACGAGGGCGTGATCCTGAATTCCAACATGGACCTGAGCTATTAGCTCGGAAGGGAGTCAGAGTCGGCATGCACTGCGATCTGAACGTTGACGCGCCTCTTCCGCTTTTTCATTTCTCGCTCTTCTGGGGATGGCCACCACCCAACAGCGGGGGCGTCTCACGTTGATCGTCTACCGAGTCGAAGTGAGTCACCGGAACTCAGTCGAAACACCAAAGCTTCATTGTTAATTGGGCTTAGGATGGGACGCCTAGTTGCGGATTTCGCCGTGTTCGACAATGGATGGACAGGACGGTGTTGCAAGAGTAACTGTACGGAGTACGGTATAACATCTCGAAACAGAATAACGAGGGCCTACCAGCCCCCGTCATGAACTCGAGAGAGGTGTATGATCGATATGTACGATATGTATGAGGGGGTTCCGCGGTGCGGGGAGGGAGGGGTCTGACGGAAGTGTTTCGCTGCGTCCAAATTCAACGGCTGGTCTATTGGCCCGAGTAATAGGCACCTAGCTTGACCGTTGGCTTCGTGTATGTGTATACAGGTCTTCGTCGGCGTCGTTTTCGTCACATCGGATGAAGACATTCGTAACTCTGTCAATTGATACCCTCGTCGTTATGTGTCTCAGATCCCATGCCGCTTTATCAGCAGTCCTCGAAGCGAGTATGAAAGGGGGGTGATGTTTGCCCCTCTCTCCGTGTCTGCACGGGCGTGGTAGTTATTCGGCTGTGTTTCTACGGGATGGATATTCAGGGGTTGGTCGTGTACGCCAGCATTATAAAGGGCTGGTGGTTCATACGGGCGATCCGGCCAACTGTCGAGTACAGTATATACGGGCTTATCAGGAAGGACATACATAAATCTCAAAGTAAGTATACCGGGATTTGCTCATGCATGCGAAGAAGTCCTTACGTAGCAGCCCAGCGAGGCTCAGATAGATATTTGCCGAAAATGGTGGCTCTAGTTTCAGTCACAGCTTCAGGTTACAAATAACCCCCCAGGTCTACATATATACGCACACGTCTACATCTCGTGACCGATGGTCCCCAAGCCAACCGGTATCCAAACTAAGATCTGAATTATACTTTTCAATTATCGTCTCGACGCCCCCATCGGGAAATAAGGGGGATCTACGTAGCTAAAGGTAGGTATATAACGTAGGCAGGGGGAAGTAGGTAGGTCTGCGTGTTTGTAGGTAGAGCAGTCATAGATAGATAGACCCTCTGTCACAACCGCCACGACCACCTTGTCCATACCCCCCTTGCTAGCTGTCTATAGCCATGGCCATCACCCTCCCTTCCCTCCCCTCGCTACATCCCACCCACCCACGCAAGCAAAACCACCACGCGCGCAGACGCATCTTCGTACGCTCTATATACACAATCTCATACCAACATGTCTACTTAATCACAGAGTTACGCGGCGGACAGAGCCAGGGTGGCTAAGCTTTCCACCCAGCACGAGGCCAAGCCGAGTCTATAACACAGCTAAAAAAGAAACAAAAGCACGCCCTCCGGGTATCGCACTGCCATCATCATCGCCATCACTGAATTTTCGGGCTAACACGCAAAAAAGCACGAATCCATTTCGAAAACGCGAGCTCGTCTAGCCTGGTCCGTTGCGCGGCCCTGGTAAAAGGGGATCGGGTTGTTAAATCGGATCCTCTTTAGTCGGAAGGTAATCCTTCCGTTCCACGCCGTACGATATAGTCCAGTATATATGACCTTAATATCGGGGTGTCTATTCGGGCCTAGAGGTCCTCCCATTAAGGGGGTCGGGGTTCGTTCTCGCCGCAGGCGTCGACAAGACGCCAATAAAGCGCGGCGGAGCGGGTATGTGGGCAGTTAACTGTCGTCCCGCTCATCATCATTACCATCACGTCATCGCGCGCATATCATCTCATCCCACGAGCACGAGCACGAGCGCTACCTACGCACGACGACAACGAGAAGCATGGCGTTGAGCAGTGCGGCGGCGACGAAGGCGGCCCACACGGCGAGTGTGTAGAGCAATCGGGCGCCGCCGCCCTCGTGCTTACTGTGACCATGGCCGCGGGCAAACAGGGCGCCGAGCCCGAGACACGCGCACGAGAGGCTCGCGACGGAGCCCGCCGCGGCGCCCGCGTCCACCTCGAGTCGCAGCCGGTGGCGGCCCGTGGCCACCAACACGCCCGACACGGCCAACAGCGCGAACGAGGCCGCGAAGGCCAGCACCACGGCGCGGCCGAGCGTCCGGTCGCGGTACCGCGCCAGCTGCGGTTCCTGGTCACCGTCATCGTCGCCGATGCCGTACGCTATGGCCTCCGGATCCGCGGCATACCTGTTCTGGGTTTTGTTGTTCCCATGATTCTGATAGTGGCTGCTGGGCCCGGCCTCCTCCGACGACGCGTACTCGTCTTCCGTCGTCCCCTCGTTTTCGGTGGACAACGACGCGGGGGCCCCAGACTTGCGAATGGCGAAGTAGTCCCGGGGCGAGCCGCCGTCGCCGCGGTGGTTGAGGAGCGACTGCGTCTCCGGGGTGTTCGCCGCCGTGGTTCTCCTCGAGCTGCGCAACCAGCCGCGGATGCGAGTACTCGGCGCCGTTACGATGGACTTGATGTAGTGCAGCCCGGGGAAACCAGCTGTCTCGTTCGGGTCGATGTAGATGGCGTACGTGTCTTCGCCGGCGCCGTAGTCACCCGCTTCGCTGCCGTGGTCGTACTCGTTCCAGTAGCCGACAACGACGGGCGCCGGTGTCGGGCTGGGTGTCGTAGCAGTGGGAGGTTGCAAGGAGAGTCGTCTTCCACGCCGGGATTCCGCGTCGCTTGGGGTGTCCGGTTGTGCTTTTCGTCGAGCGCTGGGCGGAAGGGCGGGAGAGGCGGCTTCGACAGTAGCTAGGACGTCTTGGAACTGCGTTCGTAGGGCGGAGAAGTCGCGGTTGGTGAAGCTCTTGGGAGAATTCAGGACGTTGTCTTTGAAGCGAATACTCAGTGTCGCGGAACGCGTCCATTTCTGCATAAAGAGGTCAAAATTAGCCTGCTGTATCCCATTGACTATAAATGCGTGAGCTTGAAGGCGCCTGAGGGTTCTCGCGCCGGAATAAGGTTCGACCGGGCGAGACCGGGGGGGCCGTGTTGTGCTGCGATCCGTGCGTGGCGTATCACGATGGCTCGGTGGCGGATAGAGACTCGAGTTTGTGTTTAGATATGATGTCAGCTTCGTCCTACCTTGTACTTCTTCAGTATCTTCCGGAAGGCTTCGATTTGAGCCTCGACGAATCGGCTCAAGGCCCTAATGTCGTTACCGCATTCGTCCAACTGCTGCCGGTACTTGGCAAAACGCCGCTGCCGCTTTACGGTCAGACCGCGGCTGTCGGTACATTGGAATATCAATCGGTTGACCTGGTCCGATATGTGACCTGTTCGTACATGCAAAAGGTCAATTGAGTGTCTCAAGGTAAGTGCGAATGTTCAATTGAAGACTTACGCAGCCGCCAGTGTATCTCGTCGCATTTGCTCGAGACGAAGAGACAGACACGATCGTGCTGTCTGCAGAGTTCGAGGAAGAAGGAGTTCTCGAACTTCTTAAGGGCGTGGTCCTGCTGGCCCGGGATAGCAATGGCGGTGGCTTGGTCCTTGGCGGTGTGCGTCTTGATCTGATGCTTCAGTGAGTTATAGTCGACATTGTGTATACTCCATCCGGGCACCGACTGCTGCTCGAGTTTTTGGCCGAATTTCATCTCGACTGTCGCATGTCTCGGTAATCCCGTCGGCGGCGATCACAGGGCGACGACAATGGCGATGACGTCGACCTCCTCTGATCTCGGAGAAAGAAAGAAATTACCAAAGCTACTGACTACCAATTGAAAAAGCTGACAGCACCCTTCCTACCATAGACCCCCCAATGCAGGCCGGAAGAGCAGATAATATACCCTACTAACTAGTCGGGAGATATATCAAGACAGGTCCGGGTGGAATAGAGGTTGCGAGCTCGAGTGTGTCTTAGAGCCTAACGTACCTAGTAGGTAGAGTTGATGGATAGTGATGGTGGTTCTTTTTAGCTGCATGAAGGCATAGAGATTCGGCGCGATGGTACTGTAACGGCGGCGGTGGGGAAACGACGTTGACATCGAGGGAGGAGGGCACGTGCTCTCAACGGACACGATCAATGGGCAATAATGAGTACCGAGCATGAAACTCATTGGATAAATTTTAAGAGCTCCCTGTGCCCGGACCCCAGTATAGCCGGATGAAAGAGGTTCTGGAGCAGTGGAGCAGTGGAGCAGACGACGTTGGTCTAAGGATAACTCGGGTGGATAAACTGGAAAACAGGACTCCAGCATAATGAAAGAGGCTAGGTCACCGTTAGGATCTAGATTCGATTCGAGTTGTGAAGGCGTAAATAAAAAGTAAAAGGCTCTTTGTACCTGAGTATAAATAGTTGCTGGCACTTACGTCCATGATATCCACATAGTATATCTTCGCGAAGTGCGAATTATACAAGGTAGGTTGTATTTTATCGATATGCATGTGATAGAGCCTCTCCCTCTTGATCATCGCTTTTAATCTGGAAACGTTCAACTCGAGGAACTCTTCCAAGGCTCCTCCTTCCCGAGGCACAAGCGAAGTCAGGTGTGACACACACACCACCACGGATATTTCTCAGGGTCCCCCACTCACCTTTTGGAGTGGAGTGTGACATGCATATATGCATGGCTTGAAACGGCCAGGATTACTTAACAATGGTTGCGCAGAGCGGAAGAGGCAGGCACCCAACGGACGGACTTCTGGGTTTCGGTGAATTCCCTTATCAGTCTTGTAAGAAATAAAAGTAGATCTTCGTTTTGCTGCACGTGATAATTTAGTAGGGTCGCAGCACTACTCCTTTACATGTAATTGGTACGAAGTAGTTACTGCATAAATACCTATGGAAGTAAAGGTATAACGTTATCATGTTAGAGTGTGACAAATACTCCTTGCCAACCGCCTTGGGGAACGGGGACCGGGCCTTTTGCTGTACTTAGTATCTTGCGAAATAAAAACATCCATGTCAGGTATCAGCTAATGCGACGAACTGGCCGACTGAAAGAAAATCGGGGCATGTAACATATGGAGAGATACTGCCCGAGGTTGTTAGACTTACCCATCATACGTAGTAGTGTAGTATACCGCCCGTTCCCCTGTACCTAAGGGCGCCTTTCCCATTACATAGTAGCGCGCACCTAAGTTAGCGGCAGCCGCATGCATGCAAGTTGCAATCCTTCTAATCAGCCGCCCAATCGAGTACGGTAGACGGTCACGCGACGACATGCCTTAATGTGATATCTGACGGCTCGATCATACAAGAATCCCAGCTGAGGTGACAAAAAGGCTTTCTGTGGATGCAACGATATAATACTCGTTGATAAGGTCGTTTTGAGGGATGGGGAGCGGTTGCTACCCTTCGTTCTTCGTATACTGCTCTGCTCGTCTTCCGCGTCTGTAACTAACTTGGAGTGGGCGAGGGAAGAGGGTCGGTGCAGAGAGATACGGGTGGCGGAGATGGAATCTTACATAAAAAAAGGTATGCCGGTAAATGTCAACTTACCTTAACTAATGCAACGGCGGATATAGATGACCAGGTGTTGGTTGGGCCGGCCGGTTGTCTAGAATTCTTGTCACTGCGGTTCCGCCGGCCGGATGTTGTCTGTTTCCAGTCGGGGCTTATCAGTACAACAATCCCATGCATCGGCTACTGTTACCCGGCGGCGAACCATACGATGCCCCTCGAGCACAGCAGCAGAAATGCCTACTTGCTTAGGAAGTAGCATGCTCACATCTACCCTGCATGTGCACGGGGAGATCTTCTCTTTGCTTCCGCGTCATCGTCGGGTTGCATCGTTTCGTGTAGATCGTGCCGACGGTCAAGTCACAAGTCGCAAGTAAAAGAGAGACCGGGAGTGGAATCTAAAGCAGTCACCGCCTCGCATACGGCGCTCACGGGGAGATATCAAACGCGTCGACTTTCCGTATGCGAACATCATCTGTGCAGTTCTCTGGGTGTCCACTCCGCAATCTAATCCCTGCCATAACATCATCCCATATGCCGAGGTAGGTCAAATCGTCGTTGATAGAGAAGGCAGTGTCCCGCCGCCCTCCCCGCATAGTGCTGTACGAACTGAATGTCACTTTGGACCTGAACCAGTCTCCCCAGAGTAATTTAAAACGCCGTGGCTTGTCTCGGCCTTTTGATAAAACGTCTTATCGGAGAAGCTATCCTGATTTTTGGTATCCAACCATGTAAAGCCAGGATCTCACAAGCCTAGGCTAAGCCTCGCAGGTCAAAGCCGTTCCCGAAGCTGTCAGATGAACCAGTAAGCACCCCCGAAACTCCTAGGTAGGGAACGCCGACGATATACGTGTACACATGACAAGCACGAAAAGCATCCGCTTTGTCGTCTCGGGTCAGCTTCACCTTTCCACATTTTCCATGCATAATCTACGCATGCTATCATAGGATGCAGAGACTTCACCGCCCGTGGAAACCCCGTCGGCCGCGTATGTGTGTCTATGTGTACGTAATCCGAGACAAAACGATAGCCGCTGTCCATAGACTTCAAAGCCGAAGAGCGTTCAAGCGCCGGAGGATGCCCGCTGTGAAAGAAGGCGAAAGTCCTTGTCTACGCGAGCAGTGGTTCCGAGATGGGATGTAACTTTGGTCCAACGATGCAGTCTGGATGCCGTGAGGTTCTGGAGGCGTCGCTTTTGTGCCGGACTTCCGCTGCCGTCCCGTGTTTTCCATTCCGAGTTTCCCGGATTTCCGCGTCTACTCCTCCTCTCTTCGAGGGGCAGGTGTACGAGTTGTTGTAACAATCCATATCTAGCGCTCGCTCGGGGACTACTTTCGTAGAGGGGCCGCACAGCCCGGGTAGCACCATAACAGTCGACGATACGAGCTACGCCATATTCCCCCGAACGCCTCTTATGTCTAGACTCGCGGTCGAAGTGGAGACCAGATAGAGCCCAGTCTTCAGTTCATGCACCTAGTATAGCGGGAAGACCGACACATCTCCGCACCCGATGGTTGGCAGGTTAGGAGTGTGTCATGCCCCTCATTCAATTGGTGGAAATTTTTGCAACATACCGAACGTTTCACAGTATCCTCCAGTGAAACCCATGTTCGACACATACATATGTAGTTCATGTGCCTGGTCAAGCGAGTATATGCAAGTCGAGGCTAATGCCTAACGGTGGGCGGGAAAGGAGGCTAAGTTAGGCGCCGGTTACACACTACTATAGTGCTTACCGTATAATAGAACTGTCTGGGGACAGACGGTTATACATTTACGGCATATAAGGTAGGCGTGCACGTACTCGCCGTCGCCATTGAGGTCGCCGACCCAGATGGACTTGGTGGAGTCGCCGCTGTTGATCGGGATACGGACGACGGGTTCCACGGGTTTCTCGGCCGGCAGCGTAAACTCGCCGCTCGCCTCCTGCTCCCTCACCACTGGCCGCACGTGGTAGGGGTTGGGGTCGCCGAGGTCGGCGTCCGAGCCCACGAAGTTGGTCCCGCCGGGGAGGACATCCGAGTTCAGAAGCTCATCGTTGCGGTAGACGTTGAAGCCGAAGCCACCGGTGGTCCAGTCGCAGCAGCCACCAGCTGACCAGGGCGCCGGTGCCGCTCGAACGTACGGTCACCACGCCCCGTCCGAGGATGTCCATCGGCCGGGCGTCCGCGCGGTTGATGAGCATGCCGTACGCCGCAGGCACGAGGACCATGGAGATGGCGGCACACAAAGCGACCAAGTCTTAATAGTAATTCCATATTCGCCCGTTGAACCGCGCCTGCCCGTGTGAGACGGAGTTGTGAGGCTCTCGAAGGCGATTCCTATTCCTCGCTGGCAATCGCATCCGGACTCGGCCAGACTATACCTCCGTCATGGCTCAGACCCAGGCCACTCCCGCCCGGGTGTTGTTAGTAATTGCGCCACCACGGCTGTGGCAGTAGTCAGGAGAAGACTGAGATTCTAGTTTCGGATGATATCGAACGGAGAATGATCAGAAGGACAGAGGCGAGAGCGGGAGAGGAGTACGTAAATTGGGAGAGAAATCTGGAGCTGGCGAGCCACTCTGTATATTTCCGTAATGCCATTAATTGGTGTACAAACCCACATCACAAACACAGGATCTCAGCGTATGACAGATACACGTACCGGGCCTGGCGGGATACAGGTTCCGTGGGAAGAGGAACGCATAGAGATTATCCCTCCCCCTCCGAGTCCTGCCTATCCGGCGCCGCTCCCTAGCCGCTGAGCTACGACCCCCCTTTTCTTCCCCACCTCGATCCCATCTCCATGCCTGAGACCAAAGCCCCCCAAACGGATTTCAAGCAGGTAGGTTGGCAGGCAGGCAACTAGCCAGCCAGGTAGACAAGCCACATAGGGTCAGAGAGCACGTAGGCATGTAAATAAATAAACAATAGGTAGATACGTAGATAGTCGTAGGTAAAGGCGTGCATTATTTATTCAATTTAATGCATTGCCGTTGAACGCAGCGCGAAGCCATGTCAATGCAATGCCATGCCAGTCCAGCGCAATCGATCTATGTAAGCCCCCAAACGTGCGCGCACACACGCACACACCAGCGTCCCAAGAGAGCCAGGTTGACATAGACTTCCGGCGAAATTTCCATAGCAAGCTATCTACGTACAACAACCGACATCCACCACAGCCATGACACGGTCCTCGACCACGATCATGACCATGACCACGAAACCGCGCGTTCGAAGCGAGAGTTCTCAAGAGGACACAACCATGTCGTCCATGCATCCATGCATACCATACTCTACCCCGCCCGAAAGGGATCGGGGGTCGGGGAAAAGAGCCGAAACTACAAAAACCGCAGTACTGATGCAGCACAGGAAGAACAGGAGAAAGGCAGAGAACTCCAGATGCTGCTATACGTTGTGAACGCGTGACTATGTGTATTGATGCTGCCATATTGCTTGCGTCGTCATGTTGTTGTAGGGGCGTGCCCCTATTCCCCCAAAGCCCCTCCTCGTAAGATCAAAGTATGCCTAACAATGCGCGAAAATGCAACACATAAATCGATCGAACCCCGGCCTTGCCGCCCTCCGAGGGCGTGTGAAGGGGAAAATGAGGCGAGACGAAAAACCATCATGCTCTTTAGATGGAGACTCCGTGAAAAAACACAGTCTACTATACGCTCTTCCCGCTACAGGCCGTGAAACCCCATTTTTGAAAGCAACCACCACTTCAATCAATCTCAGCATCCCTAGTACCTCGTGGGGACATCATAATAGAATTAACATGTCATAGCGAACAGGACTTTCACTTCTTGTTGGCGCTCTTGTTCGCCTCCATGACCGTAGACAGCTCTATCGCGAACTCAGGCTTCTTGACCTGTAGAACCCATGTCTCAAGGCCGGAGCCGTCGTCTTTAGAGGCGGCGAAGCTGATCGTCTTATCCTTGGCCTTGTACTCGATGTCCGCCAGGAGCGTCTTGTTCATAGCAATGTGGCCTCTGGGCTCGGCGCGCAACAGGATCCGGACCGAGCCGGTCGTCTTGTTCTTAAGGATGCGGAGGGGCCCGACGCCTTGCGTCCGCCACGGCGACTCCGGCTTCCCTCCTTCTTCGCCCTGCGTGACTGGGACGTATTTGATAGCCTTGGCGCGCACTTCGTGCAGAATGTCCTCGTCTTCTTCGCCAGGTCCACCGTCAGTCAGCGAGATCTGCTCCTGCGGGGCTTCTTCGCCATCCTCGTTCTGAGTTTGAGGCTCCGGTGTGCCATTCACTGGTGTCGTGCCCAGACTGGAAGGTGCCGGCATTGGTGAGGCTTAACGTCCGTTAGCGAATTGAAAATGGTGGCCGGTGTTGATGTTCCACTCACCGGCTCCCGCACTTCCATCGCCACCCGGTTGCAGATTGTTGTTACCAAACAAACCGGTAGGCTTTGGCGCGAAGAGGTTTGGTGTGTTGGGCTGAGGAGTTGCCGGGTCGAATTTGAACGAAGGGGCAGCATCGGTTCCATTGAATGATGCGCTGAATATGCCTGCACCTTGGTTGGACGTGGCCGCGTTAGGTGTAGATGGTGTTTGTTGGCCAAATTGGAATGGTGTTGGCGATGGAGCCGGAGCATTGTTTCCAAACATCGAAGTAGAATTGTGACCATTGGACTGGGCGAACGGATTCGCCACCGACTGTCCATTCTTACCCGGCGTGAAATCAAAGCTCGTGGCAGCGGTATTTTCGGCAAAGCTCGACGCCGCCGAAGTCGTACCCGACACAGTGTTTCCAAAGCTGAAGCTCGCGTTTAACGGAGGTTGTCCGGCCTGGGTTCCGGCATTGAATGATGTGTTGGGGGTCTGGCTACCACCGAGTCTGCGTTTTGGCGTGGCGATCTTCCTTCCCGGGGGAGCACTTGCGCCCGGTGAAGCACCCCTGAAACCGAAGTTCGGGCCACTCGAAGGTGTGGTATTGCCAAAAACGCCGGATGTACTTGCGAAGCCGTTTTGATTCGGTTGTGGCGACGCTGGTTGGCTGTTAAACGTAAAAGGCGCCGCTTTGTCCGCCTCGGTTGAGGTTTTACCAAAAGAGGCTGAAGTACTACCGAAGGAGAATATGGGCGCCGCTGGAGCCGGCTTAGAAACATCCGAATCTGATGACGGCTTGGCGGGAGTGGCGCTGAAGATGTTGTTAGCACCTTGCGGTGTACTGCTGGTACCGTTTGTCGTCTGGGGTTTGAAACCATTGAAGATAGGGCTAGCCGAGGTTTGGTTGTTCGATGTGCCGAACGTAAACCCGGCGGGGCTGTTCGCAGTCGAATTTGCGCCAAAGAAATTCGGCATAGATGATTTCTCGCCGCCGAACATCGGCTTCTTCGCACTCGGCTCGCCCATATCTTCTCCAAAGGATCGTTTGGTGCTTTGGGGAGTAGCAGTCGTCGAAGCGGCACCAAACAGGTTCTTTGGTTGGCCTTGACTCTGAGGGGTAGTGGTCGTGGAATCTGCACCAAACAAATTCTTCGGTTGGCCTTGGGCATCCGAAGGCTTAGGCTCAGCCTGCTTTCCGAAGAGCACAGGTGTAGCATTCGTGGAAGGCGTGCCGAACAGGTTCTTTGCTTGATCTTTGGAAGCAGTGTCCTGAGAGTCGGCCGGTTTCCCAAAGAGCCCGGTGCTGGTACCCGTCGAAGGCGTGGCGAACAAGCTCTTAGGTTGCTCTTGGGTGCTTGACGGTTGGGACTCGGCGTTGTTTCCGAAGAGACCACCCAACGGCGTCTTGGCGGGAGTTGCGCTAGTCTGGTCAGATGATTCGGTCGACTTCTGGGCACCAAACAGAGAGCTTGCGTTGTCAGTTGGCTTTGGGGCGCCGAAGATAGAGCTAGCGTTTTCAACCGGCTTTGGGGTTCCAAAGATAGAGCCTGCGTTCTCAGCTGGCTTCTGCGCTTCAAAAATAGATTTTGCGCTCTCAGCAGGCTTCGCCTGAAATATGTTCGAGGCATTGTTGTTCTCCCCAAATAATGGCTTAGAAGACGTCGGTGTCGATACATCTTCGGTCTTAGAAGCTTCTCCGGGAGTTTCCTTAGGGGCTTCCTTAGGAGTGTCGGACGGCGCTGCTGACGAAAACATCGGAGGCTTTGCGGGAGTCGATGTGGAGCTCGACTGGCTGAAATTGATGGGAGTCGTTGTGGGGTCGAACCGGAAATCGCCAGGGGTCCTCGCCTGAGTTTTCGTTGGCGCAGGAGCGGCCGTGGACATTTCCGGCGCAGATGTCTCCTTTTCTTCGAGACCCGGAGTGGCCCGCATCGGCTGTCCGTCAGCGTCCAACTTCACCCGGTCAAACAGTCCACCCTTCGCAGGTGTCTCGGCAGCTTTATTGAAGAGATCACCAAATGGAGTACTAGCACCACCAGACTTATTAGAAGAAAAAAGAGACATTCCGTTCTGAGCCGGAGGTGTGCTGGTACCGGTACTAGCAGCCGCACTTGGCTCATAGCTCGGTGCGACATCCTGGCTTTCGGTTCCTCGCTCCGACTCAGATTCGCTTTCAGCGTCTTCGTCCTCGGCATCGTCCTTCTCGTTGCCACTGTTGTTGGCAGAACTGCCGGAGAGATAGCCGAACATTCCAGTATTTGTAGATAAAGAACTTCCAGGCTTGTGACCTGCCAGAACCGATTCGCCAGCACCATTCCCGTCGGTCGTCTTGCCGAACAACGAGGCGCCGGACTGTATACTATTCGAAGGGGTGGCGAACGGGTTGGACTTCGGAGTCGAATCGGTAGTCTGGGGAGCACCAGTTTTCTGGGCTCCAAAAGGGGTCGACTGGGAAGCCGCGCTTAGAGGAGGCCGTTTGAGGGGCGAGCCGGTCGCGCTCTGTGCCCTATCGAGGATGCTCTCGAACTTGGACTTGACGGCAGAAGTGGGCTGCTTCTGTACCTTGCTAGGTTGATTCTCGTCAAGCTCCTCTACTTCCTCTGCCTTGCGCTTGCTCTTCTTGAAAGGAGACGGGCCTGAGAGCACAGGCTCAGCGGCATCGCGATCCACATTGCGACGCTTGTTTTGGTTGGCCGTAGAGGCCATAAGAGTGTTATCCTTTGGCGCCAGATCCTCATCGGCCTTGCGCTTAGTAGGCGAACCGGGTTGACGAGGAGTCAAGCTGTCGCCATTCGTCTCCGTTTTCTCCTCGGGCTCGGGATCAGGCAGGCCATGCGCGGCTCTCCATTTCTTGAGGACCTCAGCACTCGGCTTGACCTTCTTGAACTCGTACAGACCATAACGTAGTAATATCAGGCCTCGGCTCTTTTCATACTCTTTCGCAAAATTCAGGATGTTGAGCTTCCAATCCTTCTTGAGGAAGATCTCGTTGGCGGCATATTTCAATCTGCGCAAATCCAGTATGCAGAAAAACTGGCGACGTTGCAGGTCGTCGAAGTGAGGCGGACACTTGTCAGCTAGATATTGATCGGCGTAGATAGTGCCGGTGCGGTTAGGGTTATCCGGGACCTGTTTAGAGAGGGCCTCGCCGGTGAGTTCGGGGTCGGGTGATGATATCCGCATCTTGAATAGCTCGGTAGAAGTGGTACTAGACATGCCGGCGCTGACGTTCTTCTGGGAGACGAACTTGCGCGCGGTCGGGGTGGCCTTTGTAACGGCTGGTGGTAGATCGGGGGAGAAGGTGGAGGTGCGGTTGGCTTGGGGGGTAGATGTGCGAAAAAGATCGCGGGAGTTGCTGGAGAAGCCGCCCATAGGCTTACTCTTGTTCTTAGGGGGGTGGTATGAACGGCTAGGAGTTGGCCTGTTCATTGGAACAAGCGATGACTGGAACTTGGAAGATGAGAAGGGTGTAGAACCGGGTTCACCCGGGGCAGGCCTCCTGCGTGGCGTTGTTGCATTCAAGAAATTCATCGTGTCTTCGACGCGTCCGAGGAAGGGAGAAGGTACAGTCGAGAACGCCGACGACTGAGAAACCTCGAGAGGCCGAAGTGAAGCCGAGTTGAATCTTCAGGATGAATTAACAAATTATGGGATGAATGAAAAAGTTGGGTGAAGAATAAAGAGTCAGCTGAACCCTCTTTTTCCAAAGGAGGAAGAGGATGATAATGGCGGATGACGGTAAATGACCTCGACCTATTGAATGCTCAAGCGCATTTGATTAATTTTGGGTATTCGACGCGATGCGAAAGACGAAGAAGAACAAAAAGCGCCCTTGGGCAGTGTTATTTTGTTCTGCGATGTGTGTCGCGATGCGATGTTTGATGGGTTGGTCGATCGTCAAAGTAGCGTGATGACGAGGAAGATGGAAATTTTGGCGTTGAAAGTTTTGGGTACGAGGTAGGGGGAACGTGCACCGCGGGTATGACTACGGGTACGGGTATGGGTATGGATGGGTATGGGCTTATTGATTGATTGATTGATTGTATGGGTTGTTGTGTGGGTTCAGATGGTTCTGGTTGAAAGCGTCCAAGGGCTCCAGGTGGGTTGACCTGGGGTCAGTCATCCAGGTGTTAACAGAGTACGGAGTACGTACACAATGGGAAGAAAGGCTGGCACGGGCGCGCAATACGAAAGGAACCGAATAAAATAGAAAAAGAACTTCAGGTACCCGGACCGCGTATGTACCGTTTAACATAACACTGGAGTATACGCATACCGGGTACTTAAATGGAGTACTTAATTTAAACACTGTGCCAAGCGCTACATACGCGCGTGCTTCCAGCCCCGTACTTTGTAGTGGTGCTATGGCAACAATGACGGAATCGCGCAGATGTAGCTACTGCAAGTGGTCAAAGCTCGAGCCGTACCTCCCCTGCTAGGTACTTTGGTAGCAGCCATATCTATACGAGCCCAAGTATTAGCGCGAAATTCCTGAGATCAAGGCTGGCTTCGAGGCTTAGGAGTCAATGGTAGGTATCCAAAGTTTGAAGTAAATATAAAGGCGAACTGAAGACACAATACACGCCGCATGTACTCCGTCATCCCCTTGTTCCATAAGTAATAAATCCATGTTTTAGTCCATAACGTGAGCTCGAGCTGTCAGTCATACACCTATCATCTCTAGCCATTCTAGCTACATACATGTACCTAGAGAACAAAGGACCGACCACCCACTGGTCTATCAGGAACACCAATCTCAGCCTTTTATCCACATGGGTAGCTATTGTGTAATTCATAAGACTGTTCTCCACGGTGTTACCCCTATTTCCCCCTTACCTTAAGGGGCATTAGCTTTATAATAACCATATTACGAAACAGCCTACCATGTATTCATTATAGGGTCCATGGCCGAGCTAGTGAATTCATAAGCGATCGCCGCCTAAGACAAGAATGGTGTACGTATGCGGCTGTATGACGGTTGGTATCATTTGGGTTGGGCGTCCCTCGACTGTATAACTATAGGTAGACTCGGAAATGGTTGCGCTGGATTGCCTTAATCCGGCCTCCTTACAACTTGGACTTGGTCTGCGCCTTCTTCAAGATGGGCTCCATCTTAGTCGCCTTCATCACATCGCCCTTGATCTTCAGCTTGCCCGACATGAACAACCGCTGGGCGTTGGCCTTGCCGGACACGAGCTTGCCGAAGTCTTCGTCAGAGAGCGAGAGGGTCACTAATCAACAAACAAAAAGCGTAATTAGCCCGGCGACCCTTATAAGCGCGCAATGCCGCATGAGAAGAGATGGCTGGCTCACCTGTGGGCTTGCTTCCCAGCCCGGTGCCGACGGCGCCCTTCTCCTTGAGGTCGATGTGCCAGCTCTCCGTCTCCCCGGCCTTGTTCTTCAGTGTGAACGCGAACACGGCGTTTCCCTGTTTGATGGCGTCTTTCCGGTCGGCCTCGCTGGACTGGAGGACGGAGTTGATGGCCTCGAACGCTTCAGAGGAAGGGAACTTGTCTGTCCACAGTAAGAGTCGCACGTGTCAGCACGCTGTCTCAATTCGACACCGCGCACTTTTAGGGACGGCGGATGCGACGGAGCGACCGCGATGTTGCTTACCGTTCTTGAGACCCATGGTGCCCGATGCTAATTGTTATTTGAATAGGCGTCGACGAGTAGGCTACGCAAGGCTCGTAGGTTTGTCCAGGCAAAAAAGAAGGCGCGTTGAGGGATTCTTGTAAGCTCTCCGGAACTGGGAGTTCTGTTGGTCGAATTACCAAAGCTCAACCAACATCAGCTACATTACAGTAAACAGGGGCCAATGACGCTGCAAGCGCTGACGTTTGTTCACATGAGCGTTGTGCCTCGGCTTCGCTCCCTTTCCCGATTACATTCACGTGGTAAATATGGACATGGACAGGGAATCGCATGCAGGGGCCGGGTATGTACATTAACGAGAGTGCAAAGCCACAAGCAGACCTTCCACTTCGGCCTGTGGCTTGATACCTACGTATATCTGGCGTGAGCACACAACTCCCAGGGGTATTTTAGTTAGTTACCTCTACCGGGTCCGCTATATAGTGAGGTAGAATCACACACAAATTTGTACGGACTGGGACATCACAGATGGTTCTGCTGGCGCTTACCGCTATCGCAGATTGCTAATATTCGAAGATTATCGATTTTGAACGAAACCGACAAGGTCACGTACCATATGATATTCTATGCGCATATACATCTTAAGCCTTTAAAGCACGTAGTGGTTCAGTGGAGGTAACTAACTGAAAACTCTCCTTGGGAGTTGTACTAACTGGTATTCTTCTTCGCTCGCTAAATATGGAATACGGATGATAAGTGAGTTGCCTTGGCGCACAAGATCCCTCGCCATGAAGACAGGCAGCCGATTTATCGTTCTTACCGCGGCTGGCGGAAGAGTTTAGGATTGGTCAAATGCTCGGTGATTTATTCATTACGGCATCACTTTACCCCATGTAGTAGACAAGGGTAGCCCCATGATTGATGCTTTTCAAGGTATTTCGACTTCTTATACGTCTTAATACATATCCAGGTCAGTACCTCCAGCTGAAAGGCGCGCATAGTAGGTACGTAATAGGCGTCATCTGTTTGTCCACCAGCGGTCCAGCCCGCAATGGACACCCTCTCATTTTGTGCGCCTATTGACGCATTCTCATTCTGGGGTAATAATCGACATGAGCTCCCTACTTCCTCGAGGATTGGTTAACCCCTCGAACAAAACTGCGACAAGGGCGACAGCCTATATACCTGAAGGGTTGTAGGGTGCATGGATATGTCTACATGGGTGAGGCTATAGTGACGATGACGCTATAGCCATCAGTCGCCGACCACTTCAGTTGCGTCAATTATGCGAGCCTGTGACGAGAACCTCCTGGACGGTACTTGAATCACCCTGCGATAGTATGAGAGATATATAACGTCGCCTGAGCACAACGTCGTCAAGCGAGGCTGACCGTGGCACGTCAGCAAGCAGCCATCTGGGAACCGGTTCAAGTCCCAACCTGGAATCTCGATTCTCTACTCTCCTGCTTGGCCAGTCAGCTATCATTTTGCCTCATCTCCGAACTACCGAACCCGTAACCCCCTATCACCGTCGTGAAAGATTACCGTGTGGCAGTCTTCGGTTGCGACTTGGCTGCTGGGCTAAGGCCGGTCGGCTGCGTTCTTCTCACACTCTCCACTGCCATGTGTCTGGGAATCGTCAGTAACAGCTCCGCATCTCGGGATTTCATCGTGAACCCTTGTTCCTGCCGCCTGCCACGATTGGCCAAAACCAAAGCCGCCACGGTGCGGAGTCTAACCCCCTTTGAGATCGACTCGAGTGGTACGTGGGCCCAAATACACCCACCCAAGTCCCCACGCTTTCCCATTCAGTAAATTCTTCATCAACCAAGTTTGGACGGACTGCAAAAACGGAAAACGCTTTCTGGAAGAACCGCGGGAGGTTAGAATATCTCTTGATGACAAGCCCGGCTTCTCATTAGTTATTATACTGCTTACCCAAGCAGCATACCCTTCTGGCCACCGCATTTTTCGGTCTCCCGATATTAAGTCTCCAATTTTCCCCCGGACCCCAAGCTTCGTATGGCTTAGGGCCTGGGCCTTTTTCTGACTCCTTCCAAGCTTTTCCGGCTCAATAGTGATCGCCAATTATCGTTCTGAGTAATGGAGACCCCTAGACGCGCACAAGGCTGTTGGACCTGCAAGCGTGAGTTCAAGATACCTGAGGACTGCGGCTTTCAGTGGCGGTTCGTAAATCGCATTCATCTAACAGTCGAGCAGAGCGCAAGATCGGCTGCGACCGTGGCTACCCAGCTTGCAATAACTGCGTTCGCACGAATAGGAAGTGCGGAGGCTATGGGATACGCCTGGCTTGGCCTGATCAGCCAGATGGTAGGCGCAGGTCGAGCCGTCTACCTAGCGAGACGACCCAGAGTCTCAAGGTCGAGTCTCCCAATTATGGGAAACAGTTCTTGAATGTCACGTACTCAGATCTAGCACCAGCCAAGAACGGCATGCTGCCTGATAACCTGTCCTTAATCTATGTCCCGCGACACCGTCCGCGGAGTATCTCTTGGATGCCAGAGTTCGGAGACAAGGAGCTAAACCTTATGGATTACTGTAAGCGCAAATCGAAGAGCTCCTGGGTGCCGGCTAACGTCTCAAACCCCTACAATAGACCAAAGAATGATTTCGTCCATGATATCCACTGTCGACATCCGTAATGGTTTCCGGGAAGATCTACTTCCCATGGCACTTTCGTCGGTTAGCGATGCCTCGGAGGGTCTTCGTAATGCTATCCTTGCTTTATCCTCTTTTCACCTGGCAGGTAGCGAGGAGGCGTTACCCTACAAACACAAAGCTATTCAATCACTGTCGTCTTCATTCTCTACCGACTCTGTTGGCATTTCCGAGACCCAGCTGGCCACGTCGATGATGTTGTGCGTCTATAGCGTGAGTTCGATGTCCATGACATGATACGTATGGTTTGGTTAACACACGGGAGGTCTTCGATGAAACCGAAGGCAATTGGATTTTACATTTAAATGGTGCACAAAAGATCCTCTACCAACTCGCTAAGATTAGGGGCCAGCCGCTGGAGTATAACTTCTTGTACACCTGGTTCCTCTACCATGAAGTTCTTGGGGGTTTTAGCCGCCCCCTTCAGTACGGGCCCGAAGGACCAGCATCCCTCAGACTCCTCAATGACGCGAACTTTGACAAGTCACTGGTATGTTTGTTGTATTTCTCACTGTGGCGCAATATGGCTAATCCTGTTGAAGATTATCGGTTCGTTGGGATGTTCGGTGGAAGTGATGGAGTTCATCAGCTACGTCAACGGGTTACGTGCCAGTGTACTTCGCGGGGAGAGTGCCGCGTTCACGCCCGATGAGCAGGCGCAACGGCAGGACGAGTTCCACAATGTTGAGAGCAGACTAGCGACGCTGGTCCAGCGTCTGGACCCGCACGCTGCCATGCGTTTGTCGATGCGTGAGCAAGTCAGGATTCGAACCACGGCGGAACTCTACCGAATCGCCGCCTTCCTATATCTGCAGAGGACATGCAACACAGCTCATGCGGAAGAAGTGAGATCGATCTACATGGAACAAGCCTTTAAGGCCTTGCGTAACCTGGAAATATGCACCAGCCCCTGGCCGCTCTTTGTAGTGGCCTGCGAGACCGAGAACGACGAACAGAGAATCGAGGTTCTGCAAATACTCGACCGAATGGAGAACACGCGAAATATTGGAAATCTCCTTGTACTAAGGAACATTATTGAGTCATACTGGAATCGAAAAGACCTTCAGGCAGATATTGGTCGGTCGAGCGACCTCAAATGGTGGGATGTTGTAGACCTGCAAACCTCTGCACCTTGGTTCATCTGACAAACCAGCTGGATTTCCCCAAACTGGACATGTCCATCAAGCGCCCCCCGCATGTCTAACACGGTAACCAAAGGAAGGATGTATCTGAGCTTTCCTATTTCGCCATGGTCGTAACATGCGTGTCTCTTGTCGGATTCACCAACAGGCTCAACAGATCCGGTCGCGCATCTACAGCGTACAAAAGTCAGCAGGGTCCCACCTAAGTCCTTTCTTTGCGATATCAAACTTTGAGTTGCGCTCGAATACGCGGCAGATGAATCGGAGAGGGCAGTTCCTGGATTTCGGGGTTTCCTTACAATGTCCAACAGGGTCAATGAAAGCCTTCGGATAGTCAATGTCCCGTAAGTTGACGTTAGCTTTCAAAATGCCCTCATCACCATCACCCAGCGGTTCACACAGGGGTTTTCCATCTGGTCCGAAGATCATCGAGAAACCGCCGCCCGGCTAAAACACCGATGTGTCAGCACGACCCGGGGCAGGAGGGCTAAAGAGCTATGGAACTTACCGTCTTCGTAACCGGATTTCCAACAAGGTTGTTCTTCTCGAGATTCTTCTCCGTCAGGATCTGTGATGCGACTAGGACGAAGCACTGTCCCTCCATGGCCATAAACTGGCTTGCTCTATAACTAGCTTCGCCGGTTTCATGGTACAGCCACGCAATCTTCTTGGGGTCGGGCATCTCGAACTCCGCCGGCCAGCTCGCAACGTGGATCTGAACACCCTGCGAGTACTAAAAGAAGGCGGTGGTCGTTAGCTCGCATGATATTGCGAATCACCACGTCATACGAAGGCGTCAGTATCACCATACTCATCTTTCTTTAACTTACCTCATAGTACCTTAGCAGAGGTTGAAGATGCTCCCAGCAGTTCAAGCCTCCGATTTTACCGAACGGTGAGGGCACGACACACTTGAGGGATTCTGCCTGTCCTTCACCCCAGATTGTTCGTTCGACATGTGTCGGTTTGATTTTTCTTCGGTGGTGCGCTATCTCGCCGTCCGGCGAGATGAATGACTGACCCATATACAAACTTCCTGTCAAGGCATATAGGCCATATAGTTAGCACTGTACCAGCGGATATATACGCCGAGCAAGGCTATGGGCGTCAGGGCACTACTCACCACCATCCCTCTCGCTATATCCGAGGACTACAAACATCCCTGCCTTCTTCACGGCGGCTTGGATTCGTCTCATCTCGTCCGAGTCCCGGGGCATCGAGTTTGCCATGTATTCGTGGATGATGTGGGTGTTCTCGATGACGCTCGAAGTCCACATGGACCTGATTCGCCCACATTTTGAAGTCAGCGCTTGAGCCACAGTTAACTAGTCCATGACTTACCACGGATAGCCAGGTATCCAGACCTCGGGAAAACCGAGCACTTGGACGCCATCTGCAGCTGCACTCTCAATAAGCGAGATCGTCTTGTTTACACTGCCCTCGAGATCGAGCCATACTGGCTCAGCCTGCACTGCGCCAACCCGGATATTAGTGGCCATAGTATTGGCCGAATGTCTGGAGAGTATCCTGAAGTTCTCAGGGAAATCACGAGGGTCGTATTCTGCCTACCACTCTTTATAATACATACTGTGCCGCAAACACTTCGAACTCCACGGACGGGAGGGGTCCGTTACGACAGCGTCTGGCCCAGATCCTAGTTTTGTTTGCCCCCGCCTCTCTCTTGTCTCACCGTGGCACAGACAAGTTACAATCATTGGCCTCCGTAACGGACCGTAGGCGACGGCAAACTCCAGGCCCCCAGAGAATCAATTGTTACGGGACTTCCATACCGGAACTGTTGAATCCTTGATCGCATTCTCCTTCCCGCGGTTCGCAGCGAGCGGAGAACTCCCAGCCTAGAAACCGCTTAGCGCCTTTCCCCACACGCGTGCCGCGCCGGTAGCATTCCTGCAACTCAAAGCGGTATAGCTTCGACGAGACCCTGCTTGACGCCACGTGTGGGAAGGTCCGGGGCAGCCGTCTTATTCGCAGCTGGCTCACACGGAGTCTATGCTCGAAGAACACCTGAAACCAATCGCCAGGCCGCTTGGCGTCTTCCGGAGGCGAACCCTTAATCCTTCGTAACGCTACCTAAACCTTATACCTTATCCTCGAAAACGGCACGGTTTTCCTTGTGGAGCCGGGCGTGCTGCCGACAAATACCGACGAGTTCTCTCCGATCCAGCAATCTTGGCGCTTGTTTTTGGACTCCAGCTTCGGTTCTATTGGCCCTTGCACCATCGTGACGTTTCAGATTTGGACTCCCTGGGGAAACCACGGAGTAGATCTCGTGGGTCTCCTATAATATGAATGATTAAGGCTCGTCATTTTCCTAAGTAGGCGGGAAGGGCGGTCGAGGCGGTCTTAATGGTTTATGATTTGCTCAATCATGGAATCTATTAAAGACTTAGCACACCAGTAGTGTAACTGCACCAGAGAATGATTCGCGGGGCATGTTTCTAGCCGGACAAGAGCAGGAATGTCTTCTCGGGGAGCATGAGCGGGCAGGTAGTTGATGTTCGACCGAATGGAGAGCGGTAGGCATTAATACGGGCATACCAATGACCACCCAGTTTTCACTCGCAAACAGTATATGCAAAGTGATCAAGAAAGTCTGTGTGCAGGGACCATGCATATCCTGATTTAGAAAGTTGATGCCGCCTTCCAGATTCGCCTTACGACGCATGTGTTGTAGAAGCTACACCACGTTGACACTCTCTGTTACATCGTCAAGCGCTCTCAAATCCTGCCAAATGGCGATATCCGAGGACACACAGCAGTCAAGCAGGCCAAGCTATAGTAGGCAGGCTAGTGAATATACGCAGGACAGACGCCCCGTAGTTACGGGACTCTCTGTGTCTCTGTCTCCCTCCCGGCTAAGGTTCTTCTCAAGCTAACCAGAGAGTGTCTCTCGGCTTCCCGGCGATGGCGTTCCACTGCGTGGCTGGGAGAAGGAGGGAATCGGCATGGCGGACAAATCCCATGATATCACGCGCATGCTCGCAGTCTTTCCCGTACGACACGACATATGAGGAGACGGGATGCAGTGCAGTGCCGACGCCGCCCACGCGTTCCCTTGGTTCCCGGGCATATTTGCGTGTGGCATATCTCGGGGCGGTTTCCACCTTTTAGAGGATGGTCTTCGTTTCAATATAGGACTGCCACCACTACTGAGAAGAAGCCATGCTTTAGGAGCTTTTCCGGCTGCTTCCCCCTTGGTAACAGTCGGTCTTCGTTACATGAGTTCGAATCCTACTCTGGTGGGGAAGAAAAAAAAAGGCCTCATGATAATATGTTTCCAGGCTGCTAAAATGGAAGCATCTTTCCCCTTTCCTCAAATACAGCTCGCTGGCCCGCCAGATATCGGCAGGAGCCGGGGGAAGCCACTCCTTCTCTGCCCGGGACACCTTTCCCATCTCAGGACAGTGCAACCGGTGTCTTCACTCTGGCATGGTTTTCCATCCGCGCCTCGGACCCCGCGAGGCCCTAGAGTGTATGCGTTCTCTCCCGTCCCCACGAAACCATGAGCGCCAGACCGACCGCGTCTCCAACAGCGTCGCCCTCCCTTCCCCCTTTCTCACCCTCCCTCCGCGATTTTCAAGCCCCCAGAGTACCCCGCATTTCGTGTCTCCATGTCGGACTTGCTCGACGGTATGGATACGCACGCACTGCGCGACCGTACGACGACGCCTTCTTGAGCTGCGCCTGAACGACCAGATGCTAAGTTAGCGAGCCTGTCGCCCCGACAGCTGGCGACCGCTTACT